>JARYGA010060433.1:61783-86314 GCA_030545235.1 Helianthus tuberosus
CAAGAAAGCATTTGAACGAGTAACCGGTGAGGGAGTCAACCTTGAGATCAATTTCCGGTAGTGGATAGCAATCCTTAGGACAAGCCTTGTTAAGATCCTTGAAGTCTATGCACATACTCCAAGAGTTGTCGGGTTTCTTGACCATAACAGGGTTTGCAACCCATGATTGGTACTTGACTTCTCGGAGAATGCCGGCTGACACAAGCTTTTCAACCTCTTGGAAGGCTGCCAGACTTCTCTCGGGTGCTAGGCTTCTTTTCTTTTGGACCACAGGCTTGACATCCGGTGGTATTCTTAACTCATGCTCAGCAATGTTCCGAGGGATCCCTGTCATATCTTCTAGACACCAAGCGAAGACATCGCTGTAATGTGTTAGCAGCTTTTCGAGATACGAAAGGGTCTCTTGAGAAAGGTTTGGATTGACCCTTATTCTTTGTTCGGGGTGCTTAGGGTTTATGACCAACCTTTGCCTGTCTTCTTCACTGTTTGAGCTTTCACCATCAACCATGTAAGCTTCTTGAGATGGTTGAAGGGTTGCTATGCCCCTCTTTGTAGGAAATTTGACTGTGCCATGGCCAACAGACACGGCCATGTAGAATGCACACTGTCCTGGTCTTCCAATGATCACGTCATAGCTTGAGGGGATGTTGATAACCATAAAGGTGAGTGGTTGGGTTCTTTCTTTAGGACCTTCGTTGAAACGAACATCAAGTGTCAGTTGCCCTAAAGGCTTGAGGGGTATATCGGCGATACCTTTTATAGAGGTTCCAGAGGGTTGAAGCCTTGAACGTTCTTCATTACTCAAGCGGTTGAAGAATTTCTCGAACATGATTTCAGTGGCTGCCCCAGTGTCTATGTATGCCCTATATGTTTGCAATGTTCCCACAGTAGCTTCTACCACGAGAGGGCTAGAGAGAGGGTCTTTCTCCGTTGGGGGGAAGCAGACACACTAAAGCTCCCAAGCTTCCAACCGCCGTCTATTGTGAGGAACCCTTCCATCAAAATCCACCATATTGACTTCCTTGCCTTTTCCTTCAGCCATTTTGTCCCGGACTCCCTTTACCAGATGAGCGAGTTCTCCGGACTTAACAGCTTCTTCAATTCTTTTCTTGAGCTGGAAGCAATCATTGGTGTGGTGACCTTTCTCTTCATGAAACTCACAAAATTGTGTGGAGTTCTCATTTTTTCTGCTTTTGGGGAGAGGCCTAGGAGGCTGAAAGTTTTGCTTGACTTCTTCAGTTGCAAGGATTTCTTGAGGGGTCTTTGTGAGGGGTATGAAACTCATGCCTTTCTCCCTGCTTGAAGGGTTCCGGCCTTCAGACCTTCGGGGGTCTGAACCCTTTGATCGTCTGTCATAAGAGTTGAAGTTTCCCCTTTTTCTGGCTGGACTATTGCTTCGCCAGCTGGACCCTCTTTTCCTTTGCTCTTTAATGTCTACCGCCTCCTCTCCCCGGATGTGGGCTTCTGCTCTCTCGAGAGCTTCTTCCAAGGTTCTGGGCAGAGATTTGTTGAAATCTCTTGTGAGATATTTTGAGGTGATAGCGTTCATGAAACCGGCTACCCTCATTTTCTCATCCGCCCCTACATAAGTTAGACCTTCCTTCTTATATCGTTCAATGAACGCTCGAAGACTTTCGTCATCACGTTGTTTTATCTGGAAGATTACTGTCGCGTCTTTGACATATCGTCTTTGTTGGGAGAAATTGGCCAAAAAACCCTTGCTGAGGTCGTCGAAGCTTCGAATGCTTCGGGCAGGTAGATCATTGAACCAGATCCTGGCTGATCCGACAAGAGTTTGTATGAACATCAGACAACATTCAGCGTTTGACCACTTTTCTATCCTCGCTGCACCGGTAAAGATCTGAAGATGGTCCTCAGGATCTTCAGTCCCATCGTACGTTTTAATGTGAGGAGGCATCTTGATTTTTGCTTGAAATCATAATCAACTATTTGCTGTGAAAAGCATGAAAGGTTACTTGACTTATATGGTTTAGCCAAGTCTTCTTCAGCCCTTGCATCCACATTATTGCCATTGCCGTTGTTTCCCTGAGTGGCTAGCACCTGATTAATAAAGTGTTGCCATGGGAAGTTGGCCATCATCTGGGTCATCATGTTTGGCATGAGGTTGAAGCCTTGAAGGCTTCCAGGTGCAACTGAGCAGCTTACTCCAAGGGGAGTGCTCATAACAGCACTTCGTGCCAGAGGGAGCACGGATAGAGCCTGCTCCCACGAGGTTGTTGTAGATGCTGGCAAGCTTGTTACTGGGGACTGTTGGAGTTGGTCAAGGGTTAGCTCATGTCCCAAAGGAGCACCACTAGTAATTGGTTGGGAAGAGAAAACGGGATGCACTATGGGATTCGTCATCGTGGACAGATATGGGTGAGGGTTTGAAGGATTACTGGGACCAGCCTCATTTCTAGTTGTAAAAGGATGGGGAGGTAGTCCGGGAGACAACGTTGGTTCTGGCTCGTCGTAATCTTGGCGGATTCTCACCCCCTTTTCTCTTTCTCTATTCACATGCTGGTTGAGGAGAGACCTCAATTCCAGGAAATTGTTGGCAACCCCCTCGGGGGTAAGTTCAACACACGTTGGGGCGTCAGAGACACCGATATTGGGAGAAGGAACTCCGGATCTGGACGGAGTTGGTGTGTTGAAGGTGAGGAACTCGGGTGTGCTTCCCGGAGTTGAGAAAGAAGTTGGTATAGCCACATGAGCTTGGCTACTACCCGGGGTTGAGGTGTTTGGAATCTAATTTACTTCACCCGGGGATCCACTTTCAGACATGGTGATTTTAAGTGAAGAGAGCTACACTACTAGGTCTTTTTGAAGAGAAATAGCGGCGTAGCCCCACGGTGGGCGCCAACTTGTTGATGAAACAGATAAGAGACCAAGGATAGTAGCTGGGCTGGTTAGGCAAAAGGGTTGAAGGGTTCAACTTTGCCTAACGCAGGTCGTGGGGTCCCCCCACGTTTGCAAGACGTGGAAGGAGGTTCACTAGTTTATTGTTATTGTTTGCTGAAGATCCTCCTCTGAAGTATGTTCAGATTCGGACGTGGGAGCAAACGGAATGTGTGTGTTGGATGTGAAAGTGAGTAACTCGCATAAAGCAAGTACTCGATATGAATGACCAGAGTTTAAGGAAACAGGCCTGGCCAAGAATGTCTCCTGAAGTAATGAAGTGTCAATTTATAGGAGAAGACATCTACTAAAGAAGAATGCATTTGACTAGTGACCTTGCTTGCAGTGAGGGGCTTGCCCTTTCGGGGGTTGAAGCCTTTTGACCCCTGGATAATAGCGTGTGCTCTGCAGACCTGCATTGCTTTTGCGGCTGTGGGTTGGTGAAGCAATCCCTGGATGTGACTGGCTATTGTTTCCGCATTGCTTTTCCCCACCTCACAGCTTTTCAACCATTGAACCATTTAACCCTTTGAGCGTTTACATATTTAGTCATTTTATTTAGTTTTGGGCTACCCCCGTCATCAATATTTATTAGGATATGTTTGATAAATAAATTCCATAACTATCCTTTTCATTAAATGTAGCATTTAGTGGATGAAAGGTTATAATTAAGACAAGCAAACAAACTTCCTCCACTATTCCGATTGGAAGTCCACAGCCCCATTCATTTTACATTTAATTGCTTTTATTTGAATGATAAAACCACCTAACCATTTATATTACTTTTGATTTAAATGGTTAGTCAATTGATTAATTAATATAACATAATAATACCTTATCTAACTTAAGTTTGTCACAACAAAACAAAAGAAAATATATATATATATATACAAACCAAATGGCTGTTAACAGCCATTATCGGCCCAAGTCTCAAAACAACATTTAGATCCTTTTCTTTTAAATGTTAAAAACCCCATTACTTACTCCTTTTGACCTTTGATCATATTAAATAAACAATGCTTATCCTAAATACCTAATGTGCACAACAACTATGAATATTAGATTGTCAAAAAAAAAAGAATGTAGGCTGCCTCATGACCGATCGGAACTTTCACAGCTTTCAACTCTCTTTTTTTTTTAAGTTTAACATCCAACTAACCTTATTTAATAGGTCTGCCACTGCAGCGCAGTGGTTGTACCTATCCCAATGAAGGTTTGAACCGGGTGTACACCCGGGTTCGAATCCGAGGGCCCCGAGTTTTCTACTATGGTGCATTTTCTCCAGAGGGCCTCGGCTCTTGTGGAGGGTGCAACTCCTGTCAAGTGGCAGGGGGCCGGAAATTTTCTCGTGGAGAGCCCAAGCCAAACTCTGATGCCTTGACGGGGACCCGGTTAAGACAACCTAGTCATGCAGCCGGAGTGGGGCGACGGGGCCCCCAGTTTGGGGGGGGGGGTGTGAGACATTCCGTCTGTTGAATAAAACTCACCTTTCAAAAAAAAACTAACCTTATTTAATGCCAACTACTTAAACCTTAATCATTCCCCTATAAATACCACACTAATCCATGTCCTAAACACTTTACAAACTCCTCTAAATCACTCTCAAACACCCTCAAACAGCTGCAGATTCGGAGTTTGGACAGATTCGATACAAGTTCTTCAAACAAGCATAACTTCTTCGTTTCTTGTCCGTTTTAGCTCATTCTTTTACCTATGTGCTTAGATTTTCCTTAGCTTCGATTCCATGGGTGATTCACAGCAAAAAGTCCCTGGAACTCCGGCAAAAAGGCTCCAAAGTTCACTGTTCGTTTTGTTTTGAATCAAATTTTGTTTATACTTGTTTAAACTTGAGTCTAACTCACTCAAACCCACGTCCTTATGCTTATAACCACTTCTATGGTTAGTTAAGCTTAAAAATGGGGCTGAGACATACGAAATCAGAGGTTAAACCTCACATATATTCTGTTTTGTTTAGGGTTTTTAACCCACAAGTGATGTTCAAGCTTCAAGCTTGATGAAGGTGTCATTATGGACTAACTTGGGTTGTCCAACATAAAATCCCCACATTACTTGATGATTTCTCATAGTGTAGTTGTTTGTATTCTTGTATTGTTCATAGTTCATGACCCTCGTTGTATGTTTTTACATCAAGTGTAGTGGTGAACCATAAGAGGTACCTAAATGGAAGCTTGTTCTTCCTACCTCCTACATGACTTCCATGATACTAGAGGTCTACCTCATGCTTGACTATTGAACATAATAATACATATAATACCTATAATTAGATACTATTTAACATTCAAACCCTTGATGATGAACTTGTGTTCATTCGTCATAGTGTTAGAATAACATCACCTAAGACATAAGACTTGTTACGATTCTAATGAGTATACTACTCATGAAAACATTAACCCTTGAGGTTTCGTAGTGTCAAAAACAAGTACTTGTGTTAAAGGGTGATTATTTTCATATATTATTACATGTTATTTTAAACTCCAAATCTCGACTCTAATCATGCTTGAACTTTAACCCTTATACATTCGACCTCCTAATTTCGTTACTCATCAACAATTGGATAATCGGAAAGCATATGCGAATTTTGTGAGTACACTTGACCCATTTTCCTTTTAATACACTTTGGGTGCAACATGTTTTACTTGTTTAAAATGCACGATTCACAAACATGCTCTATTCAATCAATCCTTATACATGCTTTGTTATGCTTAAGTTCATGCTAGAATTCATACTATTTGTTAACCCGCCTTAACAATTATAGCGCTATAGGAGTAGCACACCACCCGACGGGGTTTTGTTAAGTTATATTCTTTACGGTCTCGATATTGTGATATCGAGGGATGCTATTATTCATACTTTACGGTCTCGATGTTGCTACATCGAGGGATGCTATTGTACTAGTGGACACTTGGGTTTGACTTTTAGTTATGCATGATAGTTTGACCTTGTATACCAAAATGCTATGTTGGATTGAAAATACTTTTTATACATAGGGCACGAGTCTAAAACTTGTGTACTCGCCAATACCTTTGTATTGAACTACACTTTTAAAATATGTTGCAGGTTTAGCGATAACGTTGATGATGCATGAAATCTAGTAGGATGCTTAGATACACACTTTAAAATTTGTTTTCATATTGTATTGTATTTCATTATTCATGTTGTTGTGTTTTGCATAAAATCCTTGTAATTGATTCTTTAGAAATGGAATGAAATTATTATTTAAATACTTGTCACAATTATTAGTGTTATGATGTCTCGAGCAATCTATTTCGTCTCACTCCGATGTTTCCGCCATCGGTTGGGGTGTGACATTGATTATCACTAAAGTAGTTCTATATTTTATTGATTTTAGAAATTGTTTATTTACCTTAATATTTGTGGATGATCTCGTCATAAAATTTATTATTAAAAAAAAAGAGGATATTTACATGTAACAAAGGATCACATGTTAGGTAAAACATTAAGGGGACTTGATGGATATTTTTTTACATCATGATATCTAGGTTAATACTAAAATTATATATATTTGTTTGCAAGTGATAAAAATATCGTATTTCAGAAAGTTTTATTACAAATCGTTTTATATGAAGACATATTACTATGCCATGGGTTGTATAATTTGATTTTGTGGTATGCCTTGTATTTTCCATACTATCATTTGTTTATATAGACAGTACTAAATACAACAATAACACCAAATTTGAGGTTTATTATCAAAGTTGTAGTTTATTATAGAGTATAGACATGCTTAGACATTACACCCGAAGTGTCATACTCTCTAAATCTCATTATGATGTTATTAAAGGTCTTAAAAAGCTAGACCAATAAATCTAATATAACTTGAACATCTAGTTACTTCTCTATCAGTGTTATAAAAAAATTGCAAAGAGAAGATTATTTACAAGGGAAGTCAGATAAAACAATTTTGGTTTGTCACAACTCAAATATGCTCTTAAGTAGCAATATTGTTAAAAGAGTATGAAAGTTTTGAAGTGACTTTATATTCGTATGTCAAAGAAAATAGTGAAAATCATGAAACCTATTTGGTATTGATCGTCGTGATCATGGACATAATTGAGAAATTTGAAATAATCATGTTAATAATGAGATTGGCCATCTGAATTGTTATGATAGCCAAGTTAAAAATGAGATCAACTATCATAATCATAATAATGGTCATAATGAGATTTACCACAAGAAGTGTCAAATGATGAGAGTGATTATATGAGAACAAAATGTGTAAAGGATAAAAGTTGAATAACATGACAGTTCGCAATGATAATGTCCTGTTCTCTCGCATAATGCAACTAATACATATACAATCATAAACCAGAAGTTTATATATCATGATTATTTACTTTATTGGCATGACCTGTTAGACCACACCGAGTCAATGATGATGTGAAACATAATGAAGAACTTGAAGATTCTTCTAGCCGATAGCATGCATTGTTCTCCTAAGGGAAATTATGTATTTGCCAATTAAGGGTGTGTATCCCTAATCATTCTAGAATGCATATCCCAACATGATACCATTTAGTGTTTTAAATCGATGCATCGTTTAAATGTCATCAAATTCACAACTTGATGTTTGTGTAATTTATGGCTTAGCTAATAAGATAGCAAGCACAATATTCCAGATTGCATGTATTTATTAGTAGTGACGATAAGTTTATTTTCCTAACTATTAATAATCGACGGAATAAGTGTTGAACTTCCTGTAGATTATGTTCTACACGAATTGCTTTGCTTAAGACGGTCACTGAACGCCTACGATTGATAGCAAAACCAATAATCATGAGAGCAAATTCATGTTTATATATGAGTACATGTAATTTTACATGAAATAAAATTAACTCGCATCAAGCCAATATGTTGTAATAGTTTCTCCCCAATTATAGTTGGTTTTTGGTCAGGAACCAAAGATGTCCTTTCTAAGATTTTGGTTGTGCGGTATATATTGAAATTGATCCACCACTGCACAAAAATGAGACCTTAAAAGGTGGTTGGGAATATATGATAACAAATAGAGCCTTTCACGAGATATTTATTTATGGCTCAATTAAGTGATATCCATCTAAATGGATTAACATTCCCAACATCAGGGGGAGATAAAAAGCAGTTGGAAAATAAATGAGTTGGTATGAATTATCATTGATCCTCAAAAATAAAAGTGTGAACCAGAAGTTTAAAGAGTAACTCATTTACAAATATTAGAGAATATATACTAGACGCATTCACTGACCTTAAAAAAGGTGACTATGTCACATATACCAACTGCTAATGCTCCAATTAAGATGAGTGTCCCAGAAGGACAATCACCACATTTTTGTAATGAGTTTATTGCACGTCTGAAGCGTGGTAGACCAGTCGATTCCAATAATAAAATTCCTCGAAAGTTGGAGCAACTAATTAAGATGGTCAAGTCGAGGTTATATTAAAAAGGTCTCATGAAGAGATAATAGACATGATGGTTCAAGAAGAACCTCAAGTACCTGAAAATAATGAGATCTCGATAAGGTGTATCATGTCTAAGATATGTATGCAATCGAAATAAAAATCGACGTCGTTATACTTTTGTATATAATCTAGCGCTTGAAATGATTAAATGATGAGGATCAAGATTTAAGATTTACCTATGAACGTAAACATAGAAATGATTGGCCAAAATTGAAAGACGCAAATAAGGCAAAGTTGAATTCTCTAATGACATGGAAAGTATCTGGACCAACAGTCCATACAACTAAAGTTGTAAAATATGTTGGATATAAACGTGTCTTTTATGTGAATTATGTGAAAATCAAATTGAGCGATATAGTGGCACAAGAATTTTCACAAATACCTATGATTGATTATGAAGAGACGTATTCTCCAGTGGTGGATGCATTGACTTTCCAATATTTTATTAGTCTGGTAATAAAGAGAGAATTGATATGCGTCATATGAATGTTATGTATCACTTGATATTAAAAGTTTACATGAAAGTCCTGAAGGATTAAATTATGTAAGTCATATAAAGTAAGTTCTCGAGAACAATGTAATCATTTATACATATTCGGATTTGAACAGGTTATGATTATTTTACATGTTGGATATAACTGGAACTCCCGATGAGTTTCTAAAGCAATTGAGTACTTAAAATGTTAATTGAAACATCTTAACGATGTAATACTTGTGCACCAAGAAACATACATAGAAAACTTGTACCCGATGATTGTGATATCTCAATAAATAGTGTACCCGCATGGTACAATATGGATTTCGGAGATAAAAGCAAGTGTTCATGACATTTTTGCATATGATATAGATATCTATGTGTTAAATGGGCAAATTTTTATGTAGCAAAACTTCTAAAGAGTGAAAGCACGTGCATATTTGGATAAGATGGAACAAATTCCCTAATGGATTGATAATGCTAGAAGCATTGATGTCAAAACCTCAAGAACATACTATTGAAGTTGACAAAATATGTATGGACTAAAATAGTCGAGTCGAGTGTTGTACAACTCGAGATATTCGCATAAGAGGGATATAAGTTTGATTAAATTAGCCATGTTTTATCAACATTCTACTTTTAAAAGTTCATTATAATCGCAATTACAGTGATGATGTTTAGGCATCATCGAGAGAAACTGTCGAGCTTTTAGAGGGAGAACTTTTTAATAACCTTGGCACGATCTAATTATTACTCGAACTGCAGTTCGAGTATATATGTAATTATATTTTATCAATCCCTCAAGTACATCTAGAAGATGATGTTGGGATATTTTAGTATAGACATAGTTGAACCTTAAAGTATGTTAAAGGTTGTTAAGTCATTTGTCATAAGAAATGCCTATTATCATTTCCTACCAAAGTAGAGATTCTCATTCTAGAAGTACAATCGTTAGATGCATGTGTGCACTAAAATGTTTTGCTAGCTATGTATGGTTATACTATCTTTCACTTGAGCTTATTGTCATGATATAACATTTGTCAAACGAAGAGACATTGAAATGAGTTCAACAAAATATTTCAGGTATAAACGATATTTGATTATATTTTACTAACCCATCAAAACAAGTTTGGTTAGTCTTGTAGATGCAGGAATGTAACTAAACACAGTCTTGGACATGATATTTTTTGGAAGGAGGCACCGAAAGTCTTGTTAGAAGATTATACAACATTGCTCAACATAAAGGATTGCACATTAAGGGATCGAGCGACAAATCATTGACTACAAAAGCTTTGATCAACTTTCAAGGAAGATGGACACACGTCACTTAAAGGATACATGTTAAAATGAGGGGGAGACTTATAACTGCACTCTTTTTCCCTTGACTAAGTTTTGTCCTATTGCGTTTTTCTTAGTAAGGTTTTTAATGAGGTAACATACCTGATCTAGAAGTATCAGGGGGGACTAATGCGTCTTTCACGCTGCACTCTTTTTCCCTTAGCTATGGTTTTGTCCCACCGAGTTTTCCTAGCAAGGTTTTTAACGAGGTAACATCAAGCGTATTATGTTGATAACCTAGGGAGAGTGTTATGAATATATTTATTATTAATGTGATTATCAACACCAAAAATAGATTAACTTTCTCTCCAAGTTTTGTACACCAATATATACCACTATTGTATCTCATTGTAAATCATACATATTAATGAAATAGCAATCCCTTTATCCCTTCATCTCTGCTATATTGTTTTGCTATTAGGTTAGTTTCACAGCAACATTATCCACTTTCTCATGTAATTTCTATTTTTTTTATGATAATGTTAAGTACAATTTACTAGCTTCTAAACACAAGCCACTAAGCCAAAAGTCTTAAAATTAACTCTTACGGGCCAACTTGGGCCTGTGATTCACATGGTTAAGCCCATTTCACACTAAATACCCTTTTTCCTGCATAATATATAAAACAGGTAACCAAATACAAACCCTAATTTCTCCCCCTTTTACGAACTAGGGTTCTGCGGCAGCCTCCATTGCAGCTCATTTTTCTCCGATCACAATCAATCAATGGGTATGCTTTGCATTCAGATCGATGATACATATTATGCTTTCGATTTTGTTGTCTGATTTGTTGCCGTTTGTTACTTGAATTGCAGCTCGGATCAAAGTTCACGAACTTAGAGGCAAATCGAAGGTCGATTTGTTCGCTCAATTGAAGGATTTGAAAGCCGAACTTGCTCTTCTTCGTGTTGCAAAAGTCACCGGTGGTGCTCCGAACAAGCTCTCTAAGATGTAATCTCTTTCGTCTCTCTTCGTATATATATATACACGTAGATGCGTATGTATATGAATGATTTGTTTAGTTTTTTTTATGTTTATTGTTAGTTGTTATTTGATTGCTGTTTTTTAGAATTTTAGCTTTTTTTTTTACCTTCAAGAGCTTTACAGTACAGTTAGAATTTTATAGCTATTTTGTTTTTTTTTTATTGAATTAGGTCTTGTTACATACTTACATGAAAATGTGAAGTTTTGTTTACTGTTGATACATTGGAGATATATCTGCAGAAGCTATAGACATTTGTTAGCAGCAGGGGCCTTGATCTATAGTTTTCTTTAATGTTTACATTGTGGTATTAGGATTAGAGTCCATAAAGGCTGTACTGTTGATGACATATTAAACATTTACAATATTTTGACACTGCCTCATTTTGCTGTTATCTAAAGATACTCTGCGGTTGAGCCAGAAAAAAAAAACATCTTATTGAGATCTAGTATTGCTTTGCTAGTTTAGTTTTACTTGTGAAATAGGTTATTTAAGTTTAGATTTGAGGTTTTACAGAACTTTTGTTGTGTTGATTGTGCGAACTTGTTACTGGTGAACTTACGCGGACTTTTGATCATCTTGCTAACCGATGGGATCACTTTATGCTGGGCATGTGGCCACAAAAGTTCGAAGAGATTTAGACACACATGTATAATTTTCTTTATGAAAGTTTTAATATTTAAATTTATGTTAAAGAATTTGTTTTTACTCTAAAAGAATAAAAGATAGTATGTTTTGAAAATAATAATGAGATTTTAGTAGGACCTGAAGATTGAGGTGCCACAAACGTATATTTTGTGTTGGCTGTGAGAACCTGTTGCTGGTAAACCCAATGGACACCATCACTACGTAATGAATTTAGCTAAAACACTACTCTGTGAATATAGCTAAAACCCAACTTGCACCTGACACGTGGCCGCAAAAGTGGTGATGAGCTTGGGGCTTGGCTCTTGAATCTTGGTAGTTTTGAATATTGTTGAGCTTCCGAATAGTTCGTTTAGGCTTCCTTTTATCACGTGTTTGGAGTCTTGATTATTTATTTTCTAAAATGCTAACTGGTTATAGTTTGCATTTTGGACAATAACACTGGAAAAACATTTAAAAGTTTGTTTAAAACAAGCTAACCAGATATGGTTAAGCAAACAATCTATTTGTTGTTTTGTAAATGGTTAGCCAGATATCAGTTGTTTGATTATGTTTTAAAAACTAGTTATTTTAGGCTGCAATGACTCTTATTAATAAAAAAAAAAATTCAATTTACAGTTCAGCGTATTTCAAGTTACATTGGTTCTTTTGTTGTGTTTGCAGAAAAGTTGTAAGAACCTCGATTGCGCAGGTCCTGACAGTGATTTCACAGACCCAGAAAGCCGCGCTTAGGGAGGCTTACAAGAATAAGAAGTACCTTCCTTTGGATCTTCGTCCCAAGAAAACCAGAGCCATTCGCAGGCGTCTCACCAAACATCAGGTAACGATGAATGTATTTATTTATACAATCTTATAAAGCACTCGGTTACCAAGTACTATTATTTTAATAGAAATCATGCTTTTGTTTCCCGAGTCTTTAATGCTGTGTTACCAAAATTTAGGCTTCATTGAAGACGGAGCGTGAAAAGAAGAAAGAGAAGTATTTTCCGTTGAGGAAGTATGCAATCAAGGCTTAGGTGGCTTTAGGTTCAATTTTGAATTTGAATTTAAGCTTTGTGTATGATTTCGTCAAGTTTTGTTGGATTTGAATGGTTATATGAACGCTTGGATTTTTGCTTTTAGTGCTGGAGGTGTTTCTTTTCATGTTTTGTTGATCAATGATAGTATTTTTGTTTTTGTGTCAAGACTATATTAACTATAACTACCCCCAACCTTTGTGCGTTATAGCAACGGGAATTTATTTCTTTAGGAATTTTTGACCGTTATCCCAATTGAGGGGTTAGGACAATGCATGTCGGCAGTAGAATATAGAACCATTCTCAAATACCGGCTAATGATCCCTATTTACCCAGAAGATGAAAAATGCCCGATATGTCGTAAAACTTGTATGGATAAATATGGGGAGCACGCAGTTCACTGTAAAGAGCTCCCTGGGTTTAAATATCGGCATGACTGGGTGCGGGATGTTTTGGGAGACATCTTAAGAAGAGCTGGGATTTCTGCTAAGAAAGAGGCCCCTGTGAATTTCCTCACGGACCCTATGGAAGGGAGATCTACTCTACGACCAGCGGATCTGCTCGTCTTTGGCTGGGCTGGGGGGAAACATGCTTGTGTGGACCTCACGGGGGTTTCCCCTTTGGTTGGTTTAAGGGAAAACGGGTTTGTAGCTGGACTAGCAGCAAGAAAGGCAGAATCAAAGAAAGTGGATAAGCACGCTAAAGCTTGCGCAGAGAACCAACATGTCTTTATCCCTTTTGCCTTTGATACTTTTGGCTCCCTAGCGCCAGAAGCCATCAACTTCTTGACGAGGGTTCAACGGGTTATCCACAGCAATTGTTCGACCCCAAGGGGGCAGGGGTTTGTGTTTGGGAGGTTGGGGTTTGCAATTCAGAAAGGGTTGGCAGCGCAGCTTGTTGCCCGTCTACCTTCTGTTTTGATGTAACTTAACAAGTTTTCTGGTTTTATTTATATAAAAAGGTTTTTACTAGGTATATTAAAAAAAAAAAAAAAAAAAAAAAAAAAAATTAGATAGCCCATATGTACAAGAATGCTTATTGTAAGCCATGATATAATAAATATAGTGTTAAATCCTTCTAATGAATGCGTATAATGTCTGTGTTAAGCTTATGATTTATTGCACTCCTATATTAACACTTTTTACACACTATAATTGGAAAATGTTATCTCGATTCATCAATGATTTAAAACCTTACTAAGAAAATCAGTAGAACAAAATTAGTTAAGGAAAATGACAACCGCTTATGTCAAGTTCCCTGAGTTGTTTAAATATGAAACTTATAAAAATTGCTTGGTGGCGGACCGTATGTTTAATGATGGTTCTGGGCCTGTTTTTTCGTGGGCCTGGACCAGGCCAGTTCTCGATGTTGCTTGTAATGAGCAGTTAACTCAATTGATAGCTTTGGTGAGTGGGTTGCACATGGGCCTGGGAAGGGATATTTGGAAATGGAAATTTGCTGCTGATGGTTTTTTTAATGTGGCTGGAATTAAGGAAAAATTAAGCACAGCCAACCGTGTTAGGCCAATAAAGGTGTTTAAGTAGAATAACTGGGTTCCAAAGAAAGTAGCTATAGTGGCTTGGAGAGCTGAGATGGAAAGACTTCCGACCAAATGTGCATTGGCGATGAGGAATATTACGGTCCAAAATAATTTATGTGCTCTTTGTGGTGATTACGCTGAAACGAGCGAGCATATATTTGTAGCATGTCAATTCGCCCAAGTGATCTGGCAGAACATTGCGGACTGGTGTAAAATCCCGCCTATTATCGCTTTTGAATTGTATGATTTGCTTTCCTTACATGAATCTTGCTCGGGTGTGTCAACAAAGAAAAAGAAGGTGCTTCATGCGGTGATATTGGTGTCTATGTGGAGCCTTTGGAAGCTAAGAAATGAGTCCGTTTTTAGACAGTCAAATCCTAACACAACGAAGATCTTAGACGAGATTAAAGCCATGGCGTTCCTATGGGTGAAGAATCGATCAAAAATGGTTTCCTTGACATGGGAAGATTGGTGTCGTTTTGAAATTCGTGGTTAATTTTCATGTAATATCATATCATTTTGGTGTGTTTGTTGTATCTTGTACATTTGGCGGGTAGCGTCTTGCTACAATTAATAAAATAACTTTTGTCGGCCGTTCAAAAAAAATGACAACCGCTTGACTTTAGGGATGAGATTTTTTACCGAAATACTGGTATCGAAACCAATGCCGTACCGTACCGATCATAACGGTACCGGTATCGGTAATAGATTTTTCAAAATTCGGTATCGGTATTTTTCGGTAAATGCCAGTATTAATACCGAATTTAATAATGACTTAATGTATCAAGATTTATCATTATGCATTCACGTTAATATAGATTTAGCTTTCTATATACATGCTAAAAGTTTTGTGTCTAATATATAAACTTGATTTATTCATTGACATACTGACAAATATATAGAGAAAAAATAAGAGCTGAAAAATCTGGAATCCTATCACTACAAATCAGCTACAATAAACCTATTAAAAGACTATCCAAAAATACGAACATACGTTACGGTAACTTGAATTTTGAATTATTTCTTTGGAGTGTAACTGCCTAATATCATTTATATGCTTTCATACTCATGTTCCATTGTGACCTTGTCAAAGTCTTATTCTAATATACAGTTTCTTCTCGTTCAGTTTATACTATTCTGAAGGTTTAGGGTAATGACGATGTCTCAAATGAAGCCAATGGAATTAGAATAAGGATGGAATTTCATGCATAGTGGAATTAATATGTTTACCTTTTGTTTACATTCCTCTATATATTACTTTAGTTCAGTTAATGATGGATGGATGTGTTGTATATGATATTTTTTAGGTAAAACAATGGATGACACCAAAGCTGTACCAATGTGGTAAAGTACCGAAAAACCGGTACCGTACTTTACCACCCCAAGCAGCTATGTCTAACACCACATAGCTTGTTCACAAAATTGCATGGATATGTGCAATTGCAGTAGAACCCATGGCATTCGTGCCAGGTCAATTGGGTTCGTCAGACCAATAGTACTATTCACACATCCACCGGCTTTTGTTGATCACTCTTGTTTGTGGGGATTTTTCGTGTGTTAGTATAGCTCAGATAATTCACATCACAACATGTATGTACATGCAAGTATGTATGTATGTAACATGCATTTCACCCCAAGTAAAACAATAAAACAATTTGAAAGCGGGGTAGTGAAAACTCACGGAGTATATAGCACAACAATCACAAGATGTGTGAGTATTAAGGCTCTATCCTTTAAGTCATGATATAAGCTCGTGTTTGGTGAATTACCGAATACAGTTTTCAAATCGGTAATTGTAATAATTCGGGTTCAGATGAGAATAATCATCTGAGAATTGACCTATAGCATAACAGTAGAGCTATGGGTATTATCTTAGTGTCAGATTTCAGTTTGGCTTTCGGGCACCGTTTTGAGTGCCGATCAAAGTTGTTTGTATTAGAAGTTCGAAAAGTGGTATAATCATACGGAATGTACTAATGAGTTGTCCATTAGAAATGATTAACTTTATATTAAGGGAGTTCGGTTGTTTGGGGATCCCAGTGGTCCAATTTTAAGTTTCCGTTTTCGTCGTTAGGGAATCTCCGGAACTAGCGTGTAATGTAACCCCAAGTCTCATTTTGCCCCGGAACAGTCCAGAATGACTCTGGTGTTCCACTTATTTCCAATTTGGTCGTTGGTCAGTTTGTGGTTCCGGCAGGTTCGTTATGCGTTTACAATTGCCGGTTTTGTATATAAAATAATAAGATTTTTAATTCTAAAAATCATTACTCAATGTATATATTTTGTTAAATTCTGAAAAATTTTATATAAATTGGAAAAATATATAGAATTATAGAGAAATAATTTCATAATTTATAAAATCAGTTTATTAACTTTAATAAATTTGTGAAAAATTGTATTTTAACCGAACAATTTGCCGCCCAAATTGATCCGACTTCCCAAAATTCCAAAAAAAATACAGAATTGTCCCGATATATCCGAGAACTTTCTAGAAAAAATTGAGATTTTCCGAATTCGTTATACCGCGTTTCCGCCTACCGAAACTTCGCGACAACACGATTTTGGAAACCAACCTCAAAATCAGTCAATGGTCCCCAAAATTTTCCAGAATGTTTTCCATATTAAACTCAACATCCCTATAATTTTTGGTTATTTATTGAGCTCGTTTAGTATTTTATGCGTATTTATTCCTTTGAAAAAGTAAAAAATTCACCAAAAATCACCAACAACTCAGAAAATTCTAAAATTTTAATCGCGTCTTATTTTCACCATGTATGATCAGCCTACTAAATTTCAATTTTAAATAACACCCAGGGACAAAGTTATGCTATAGATAAATCTCTACGCCCTAATTTCGATTTTCGGAAGTTATACCTAGCGAAACTCGCATTTTTACGCAACCCTTGTGTGTCCAGAAGCGAGATAAGCTTATTTTCAGGACCTATACACCATGAAAAACACAAATATGCAAAAACCCATGTCAACCAAGCCTTAGATTCATGATTTTTCGATTATGGTTTGTTATATCCGTTTCTGGTCGAATAGTCTTGGGTTTGGTATCATAAACCATGTTTTGAACCAACCAACGACCATATATGTTCTTGATACCTAAAACTCAATTTAGAGCATCCTTTAAATGATCAAGAACTTATGTTTTTATAGAATAAAATATTTTTTTGTCATAATCATGTTTTTAAGCATAAAAAACTAATAAAGTATGATAAAAATGGTTATACCTTTATAATTTTGATTACCCTTGACAATTCCCAGCAATTTTAGTATGTGTGTGTATTAGAAGGTATCTTGAAATAAAAAACAGAAAGAGTTAATTACTGTTTTCGTCCCTGAGGTTTATTAAAAATAACGGTTTCAGTCCATTAGTTTAAAAATTACGATTTCAGTCCATTAGTTTCATTTTCGTAACCATTTCAGTCCACTAACTTAACTCCATCCATTTATTTTGTTAACTTTGAGTTAACTAACTAATTCAGGGACGGTTTGCGTCAGTTTTAGAAACACAGGGACTTAAGTGTAAACTCTAAAACATTAAAACAAAAAAAATAGTAAATTCCAAAAAAATCAAAAAAATTCCAAAAAACCAAACAAATTCCAAAAAATTCTAAAAAATCATAAAAATTCTAAAAAATCCAAAAAATCCGTTTCGGCGCGAACTGTTTCGAACCCGAACCGTTTCGAGCTGAACCGTTTCGACGCGAACCGTTTCGACCCGTACCGTTTTGACCCGAACCGTTTCGAGCTGAACCGTCCGTACCGTTTCGACCCGAACCGTTTCTAGCTGAACCGTTTCGACGCGAACCGTTTCGACCCGTACCGTTTCGAGCCGAACCGTTTCGACCCGTACCGTTTCGAAGCCGAACCGTTTCGACGCGAACCGTTTCGAACCGAACCGTTTCGACCCGTACCGTTTCAAGCCGTACCGTTTCGAACCGTACCGTTTCGAACCGAACCGTGCCGTTTCGAACCGAACCGTGCCGTATCGAACCGAACCGAGCCGTTTCGAGCTGAACCGTTTCGAACCGAACCGTTTCGAGCTGTACCGTTTCGAACCGTACCGTTTCGATGCGAACCGTTTCGAACCGAACCCTTTGGACCCGAACCGTTTCGACCCGAACCGTTTCGACCCGAACCGTTTCGACGCGAACCGTTTCGAAGCCGAACCGTTTCGGTTCGATACGACACGGTTCGCGTCGAAACAGTACAGCTCGAAACGGTTCGGTTTGAAACGGTTCAGCTCGAAACGGTTCGGTTCGAAACGGTACGGCTTGAAACGGTTCGGCTTCGAAACGGTACGGGTCGAAACGGTTCGGTTCGAAACGGTTCAGCTCGAAACGGTTCGGCTTTGAAACGGTACGGGTCGAAACGGTTCGGCTCGAAACGGTACGGGTCGAAACTGTTCGCGTCGAAACGGTTCAGCTCAAAACGGTTCGGGTCGAAACGGTACGGACGGTTCAGCTCGAAACGGTTCGGGTCGAAATGGTACGGGTCGAAACGGTTCAGCTCGAAATGGTTCGGGTTCGAAACAGTTGGTGCCGAAACGGATTTTTTGGATTTTTTAGAATTTTTAGAATTTTTATGATTTTTTAGAATTTTTATTATTTTTTAGAATTTTTTGGAATTTGTTTGGTTTTTTTGAATTTTTTTCATTTTTTGGAATTTACTATTTTTTTTGTTTTAATGTTTTAGAGTTTACACTTAAGTCCCTGTGTTTCTAAAACTGACGCAAACCGTCCCTGAATTAGTTAGTTAACTCAAAGTTAACAAAATAAATGGATGGAGTTAAGTTAGTGGACTGAAATGGTTACGAAAATGAAACTAATGGACTGAAATCGCAATTTTTAAACTAATGGACTGAAACCGTTATTTTTGACAAACCTTAGGGACGAAAACAGTAATTAATTCAAAGAGAAATGTTGACTTTTTAAGCCATAAAAGGCCGTACGGAACAAACTAGGGCCTTCTAGGCCCCTTTGACTGGTCAAAGGTGGTGTTTCAGGGCCCCACTTGATAGGCTTTGGTATTTTTCACGTTTAGATTCGTTTTTAGGACTTAAAAGCGTTCTCGGTGCCCCAAACGGACTCCTTTTCGTGCGTTAAATTCTTTGATATTTGACTTAGAACAACTTATATTTACGTTAAATACGTGTTTTTAGGCTTGACTGACTGTTCGTTGCATGTTTTATCCCGATTGCGTTAAAATCAAAGACGTTCCGTTAACCGGAATCTGTTTCGCTTAGCGTGCCAACTACCTAATGGGGCCTCAAATCTTACGTTATGGTCTAAATATCATGTTCAAGTATTTCCGTGCCCTTAGATTGTCTACGGCACTATTGTTTGTATCTAATTCGATATTATTCGGTTTGTGCACTATTAAACGGCAAGCATCCGTTTAACCTGTTTTTAACACACTGAGGCATCCTGATCACACTGTTTGTCATTATTGATCATATACTACTCATAACGTATCCTCGGATTCATCTGAGTCATGTTTGTTATCGTTTCGTGAATCGTGTAAGTTGAATGTACAATTAGAGTTTTACGCTCAATTAGGGTTTGAGGCACAATTAGGGTTTACCTGGTTTTGCCGTGGTTGTCAAGAGGGGGGGGGGGGGGGGGTGTGCTCCCCATCGGTGCGTACACCACTATCACCTCCCCGACCCCCTTCCCACAACCTTATATATTATTCACCGAAGAAAATTGTGTTTGAAGAAATATTCAATTCTCCTATATATTAAATTTCCAATCTTTTGAACAGTAGAAATAAGAAAAAATTATAATAATATATATGATTTTTTTAATAGTTTTATTATCTTCTTTACTTTTTAATTTAGATAAGCTTTTGTCAACCGGTACTGGTATCGAAAATACCAGTACGGTTATCGGTGCATAAAGGTAAAAACCGACACCAGCCTGGTACAGAAAACGCCAAAAGTCGGTATCGAATTGATTTTGAAAATCTTTTAGTTCGGGGAATTCGGTACTGCTACCCGGTGCCATTTGCTCATCCCTGATCACGGCTGTCGTATGAACAACAACGGTATCGTGCAACTTTTTTTGTTGATTTTTTTCAACTTTTAATGATTTCTTTTTTTAGTTTCAGGGGTAGGGATGAGCTCGGTGCCAACCAATACCAAATCGTTACTGGTACCGAAAATACCAATTACGGTACCTGTATATGAAGGTAAAAAACGATAGCGAAACGGTACCAGGAACGCCAAAAGTCGTACCGAATTGGTACCTAAGATCTTTCGGTTAGGGAAATTACCGGTACCCAGTATCATTTGCTCATCTCTGACCACAAGTTTCATACGAACAACATTATTACCATACAACTTTTTTGGTTGATTTTCTTTTGGTTATCTTTTAGTGTTTTTTTTTCTATATTTTCTTTTTATTCTTATCAGCGGTTTCCGTGCGCAATGCGCTCGTAGTGATTTCAAAACACATGTAAATACAGACTAAACAACAAAAGACGTTCGCCGCAACGCAGCGATAGTAAAAAACTAGTTTTATTTAAAACCCGAAAAGTCCAAATTTGAATAGTATATATAACATGAAAGTTTGACCATTTTTCCTTTATCAAAGCCACGTCTTCTAGAGCGTTACACATGGAGTTACGGACTTTTAACAACACACTTATGCAAACTACTAAATTTGCTACAGAAGTGATATTTAATAACGACTTTCAACCACTTAGAAGGCTAAAGCGTTAGGGGTCGTTTTGAACATTTATTAAGAAGGTGATCGATTACATAATATTTAAAGTTATGAATAGATAGATAATCCTTAACATAGAAAAATAACTTTTTGAATTTATTATAAAAGCATTATATGAAGCTAGCATGAAATTTGTGTGTCTAAGCTGAGTTTAAATGTTTTTAGGCCGAACTCACATACTGATTCAATTATACGGGTCGTTTTGGTTCGACACCTGACGGGTTCACAAGTAATCCATCTAATATGTTTCTATTTATAACTTAAAATGTAATATCTGTTTTTCAAATTATAATCTGATTGAGTATTTTATGTCGACTTTCAAAAGACGAAAGAGAAACGAGAACACATAACTATTTTATATTTGCCTATATTTTTTGTTGTATATTTGTAATTTTAGAGTATTATTTTGCAAAAAAAAAAAAAATGAAATAACATTTTCAATTTAAATGGGCTTGTTCGTTTAACTTGCGTAAATTCATGTCGTATTTAGGTTCACGAATCTACACGATTTTTCAACTTGGTGTCATGCTAGTTTTCTGGTTCAAGACAAATTATGTACATCAACCTACATTTACGAATCATTTTACGCCACTTGTTAAGAATCGTAAGGTTAGGTGATGTGGGATAAAGCCCTTATGAGCTTTATCATGCCACTTAAGCGAAGAGCTTTATCGTTAACTTGCACAATGTGAGATAAAGCCCCCTTTAAAGCCCTCATTAGCTATATTAAAAAAAAACAAATTGAAAAACTAAACAAATCTAATTGGTCTTCGTTCCCTTTAACCCCTTTAGCACTCGCCAAGAGCTTGGTTGGGGCATCCATAACGCCCTCTAATGGCAGAGGGTGGCTGATGTTGGGAGCGTCATCCAGCTGAGGTAGCTGAGAATGTTGTCCCACACCGTATGGTCTAATTGTGAGATGTCTAGTACTTCACAACCTATGACGTTTCTTAAAAGTATATCATTTTGGTCTAAAGTAGATAGACAATATTTCCTAAATGAAACTAAAAGTGTATCAAATCATGTTAAAAATCTGGAAATAAATCTTCTAATTTTCTAAATCGGCTGTCGTACTACAGCTAATAAAAGCAGACTATTAAAAAAATATTGTTTGAGTTTTAAATAATAAATAAATTCAAGCAAAGTTTATTTATTAAAGTATTAAAATCAGCTAATTACTTAACATAATTAAAAATGATTTTCCGAGGACACCTTTTGTCGTACTACAGCTAATAAAAACAGACTATTCAAAATTTTTTTATTCAAATGACAAAATAAACTTCAGCAAAATTTATTTATTCAACTACTAAAATCAGCTGACTATTTTACATGATTAAAAATGATTATCTGAAGACACCTTTCTAAGACTAATCGTCTAGTCCTGCCGTTTTATAAAATGATTATAAAGTCTTATTCACCATGATTGATGTTTTATTGTTACTCTATTGACTTATTTTATAATTAGTTTGGTATGCATGTTGCTAAAATTCAACATCATGTTTCGAAGGGTGTACGGGATGGGTACGGTAAATTCTGGGGTAAACTAATTTACCTCACGGAGAACACTATCGCCATCAAAGTTTACCTCGTGAGGGGACTTGATTTCGGTGTATAATCACCGCATATCAAAGTTTACCTCGTGAGGGGACTTGATTTCGGTGTACAATCACCGCATAGGTGAAGAAGAGGGAGAGAGTTGGATAATGGTGGGACTCACTTTTTTCAACCGATGACAATTTTTTTTGTTCTTTTTTTTTGTCAGAAATTTCATTCATACTTGTCAAGTTACATCAAAACAAAAGGTAGACGGGCAACAAGCTGCGCCGCCACCCCTTTCTGAATTGCAAACCCTAATCTGCCAAAGACAAAACCTCGTCCCCCTGATGCTGAACAATTGTTGTGGATGACCCGTTGCTGAGCAATTGTTCTTTATATTTAAAAAAAATGTTTACCTCTCTACAAGAGACGTGACCACCTCTTAAATGTTTTAGTGCAAGAGGAGACTTAGAGAGAGGATTAACATGACAAGATGTGATTAGGTGGGTAGAGAATTTTCACTCTAAAATAATCTCTGTCATTTAATCAGTCTTATTTTCTTACCCTTTGGGAATCTTGTTTCATGTACTTTAGGGAGTTTACACCACTTGGTGCAAACTGCAATTTACTAAAATCTAAACCATAGTTTACAGTCCTTTTCTAATTATTGCATAGACATAAGTAAACTCTAGTTTACAAACACATAAACTGTTCCTATGGCTTTATAGTCTAGTGGCATTTTAAGGGTGGGATAAGAATTTGGAACCAATAGGTCCTGAGTTCGATTCCCACAAGGGGTTTTTCCCATATTTATTGGGTTTCCTCCTGAATTAGTGTGCATGCATTATGCCTAGTGAAGATGGATATGATCGGGTGGTTCCGTTGGTGGCACGATGATACTCCAGCGGTCCGTCAGTGATCCAAATTTGCAGTTCAAAAAAAAATAAATAAATAAATAAAAAACACACATAAACTGTAGTTTATACTATTTTATTGGTTTTTGCATGGACAAAGTAAATTGTACTTAAATATAGTAAACTGTAGTTTAACTAAATAAATAAATCTTCCCATAAGCTATTTTTTTAGACTTAATCTTCGTGTCTAGTTATTTCGATAATAAATATTGAAGCGCCTCATATTATTTATTGATTTAAAACCTATTATACAGTATTTTCAGAAAATATATTACAAAAAAAAAAAAAAACAAATATAAATTATTTTGACAAAGTAAAAAAAATCATTAGAATGAGTATTATGTAGTTTCGATAATTTTTGTAATCTTTAACTTTATTTAACTAATTAATAAGTTGTTCTGCATTGTGGTGTACTGTATGTATTTTTGATGGATTGTGTGGTTTCCTAATTTCTGGGTAGGTGTCCTCTTGTCTTAGTTTCTTTAATAAAATCTTTTTTATGTTTGCCGTTCAAAAAAAAAAAAAAAAAAGCAAACAAAACAAGTAAACATTGTTGGTGAAAAAAGAGTAAACTGAAGTTTACTTTAAATAGATTTGCATGTTTTCAATAAAAGTAAACTAAATTTACTATATGATAAACTGTTACATTACCTAGTCAACTAGTGTATAAATTCCAAATCAAATCATTGGTGTATTAAAACAAGGTCCCATTTTCTTACTACACACAAGGATATTTTTGGAGGATGACCCTCTACAAAATGTCACGTAGAATGGGTATATATATATATATATATATATATAGGGTGGGGTTCTAGAGTGAACACTAATGTATTTGCGAACTGAGTGAACAAATCTTGGCCATTGATTTACACACGTGGATGGCTAGGATTTAATCATTAAATCGTAAAATACACTAGTGTATTTCATCATCAAATATTGGCCATTGATCTACACACATGTATGGCTAGGATTAGT
>JARYGA010060434.1:0-42092 GCA_030545235.1 Helianthus tuberosus
CTTTGATTATTTCCGCACTTTTGCACACAATTAAGAGATTATCTTAGTTATTGTAGTAGGCCCCTCTTTTGAAGGTGACATTACCCTCACCCCAGTAGTTTGAGTCAGCAGGGATACAATCCTAAAGGGGTGGATTATTGGAAGATAATGAATTAAGTTATTAATGCAGTATTGTGGTAGGCCCCGCTTTTGGCGGTGACGTTACCCTCGGCTAAGTAGTCTGAGTCAGCAGGGATACAGTCCTAAATAGCCGGGTTATAGTATTAATAGTAGTTAACTTATGAGGGGATCAAAGAGTTTGGACCCCCGCCATCCAATACCGTGAAGTATTGAAGGAGGTCCTACTAAATTTGACCCAGGTCCATTGCAGGACCTCTAAACGCTGAACAATGGCAAGACCTTTACCAAACCGTTCCCTTAACCCCCTACCAGGTAGCCAACATACCTCCATATAGACCGTGGAGATATGAATGGTGAAAATCCTTTATTTTATATAGACAGTAAAATAATGCCAAGACACCACGGACAAACGATAAGGAAAGATCACCTTCAACATAAGTAACTAGTTATTAAAGTCATTAATACAAAACCAAATAAAAAGTGCAAAAGATTAGAAATAAAAAGTATTATACTAGACACTTTGTCTTCACCAAGTGATGTAAGAGACTTAGGCAAACATGACCTTGATTGTCAAGAACTCTTACGATCAATCTTGGATCCCGAGACGACTCACACACTCTACGATGGACAATGGATGATGGTGGTGGATGATGGTGTTGTGATGGTGGTGGGTGGTGGATGAAGTGTGAGAGAGGTGGTGTGCCAAGGGATGAGATGAAATGAATCCAAGCACTCCTATTTATAGGCTGAACAGAGTGCTGGACACGGCCCCGTGTCCGTCTGACAATCTCTCTCCTCATTAATTGTAATTCGCAATTACAATAAATGCGCCTGCTGTACTTTCGACACGCCCCTGTGTCCGCTGAGCACGGCCCCGTGATGGGCAATAGAAGCTTCTATAGATTTGTCTTTTCTGCTGCTTCTTGGGCACGGCCCCGTGCTGGCTGAGCACGGGGCGTGTTCAGCCTTCTGTCTTGTCACACCCCTTTCTACGGCGGAAGCACGAGGTGTGATCATGAAAGGTTCTCATTGCATACGAAGAGTAAACATGCTACATGCTCGTAAAAATAACATTCAAATACCATAATTTGAAAACATACGTTAGCGTTTACATCGCTAAGTCGCATAAAACATTGTCTTAAAAGTTTACAACTTTATTTAAAGTTAAACACAAGCGACATCCACGAGCATAAGCAAGACCACGCGCACATCCATCCTAGTTACCTGAAATACATGTGAGTTTTTGGAAAAACGTCAACATAAAGTTGGTGTGAATTCATGCAGTTTTGTATTTCATGTTTGTATACTTTGTATGAAAACATAGTTTGTGAGTAAATCAAGTTTTCATAAATTCAGTTTCATGTGTACACCACGTACATCTGTATAATTCAATTTCTTCTTGAGTGCCCCACGTACTCAAGTTTAATTCTCATTCTCTTGAGTACTCCACGTACTTCAAGTTATTTATCGATTCTCTTGAGTACCCCACGTACTTCAAGTTATTTGTCAATTCTCTTGGGTACCCCACGTACTTCAAGTTATTTATCACTTCTCTTGAGTACTCCACGTACTTCAAGTTATTTATCACTTTTTGTATGGTATGAATTTTATGTAAATACAGTATTTCTGTACTTATCAGATTGTTAATGGGTTGCAAAGCCATTAACCTGTGACACGTCATAGGAAGTCACCAAACCTAAGGCATTTAATTGGTATATTCTGAGACACAAAAGCACCACTCGATTCTCGCCCCGACCGAGTGTGAGGCTGCCAGGCACCTGTTAGATCTAACCTTTTGTTCTGCGGTCTAGGTGTATTGTTGATTAATGGTGCTTCTGTACCCTATTCGTGACACTATTTCTCATAACGCCTCCTACTTGGTTCTCGTTCTCACCAAGCGCGTTTCTTGTTATCATTTCTCATTGCGCCTTATACTTGGTTCTTGTCTCACCAAATGCGCTTCTCATACTCTTGTATTTCGTCACACTTGGTTCTCGTTCTCATCAAGTGTACTTCTTGTATTTTATATTTCGTCACACTTGGTTCTCGTTCTCACCAAGTGTACTTCTTGTATTTATATCATACCAATTATAAATCTTGTACATTTGTACATGTATTTCACCCCCGAAGTTATAAAAACTGAAAACAGTTAAAGAGAAAAGGGGGAGCATGAACTCACAACTTTGCGTTCCTAGCGTCGTAAACTCCACCGGATTTGCTTACTTAACGTCGTAACCTATACGCGTTTTCTTAATGTTAGTCACTAGACTTGCGTCGCACAAGTTCAGTCACTCTCTTGTATATTTTCTTGTGTTAAAAATATTCTATATTTTTAACTACGTATCTTACTTATATTATTTTCTCCAAAAATAAATATAAGTCTTTTGTGTTTTGCACTTTGCACCCGAATCATGTATCTTGTGTTTTGTATGTGTATTTCTATATTTCTACTCCTCATGAGTATTTAGTGTATTTTTAAGTCTTAATACACTAGCACATATAACACATACTATATACACTTAGCACAAAATTTGGTGATAAAATAATATATATTTTTCTTTCAAAAATATATACTTAATATCCATTTTATTCTTGAAGAAATCCTCATTTCTTATCACCAAAAATTAGGGAAACCTTAGTAATACTTTTAAATACATTTTTAGGGAATAAGTTTCTCAAAAACTTATATTTTTCTAAGTGTCAAAATTTATAAAAATTTTGACAGAGTTTCCCCTAAAAATGGAGGTTTCCCACGTTTTCAAAACGTGTGTTTATTTTCTTTTAAATCATCATCGATCATCAACAACAATTATCAACAATAATCGTCAACAATAATCACTAATTTCATGAACTTGCATATTTACAAAAATGTGTAGTAACTTACTAGCACATTTAGTAAGTCTTGTTATCTTTAAAAATAAGTTTAATTTCTTAAAAACTTTATTTTTAAAGAATATGAAGTTTTACAACTTCTAGTCGGTTTTTACGAAAATTATTTCTTTGTTATAATCTCTGTTACACAAGTATCCATACACTTGTTTGTTCCCAAAAACTACTTTTGTTTGTGTAAGACCCGGTTTAGAACATGTGATTTCTTGGACACTTGGTCCTTTGAAAATACCGCTTGTAGATACGTAGATCTACTAGTTTTAAGCATAATTTCACAAGTTAAATTGCTTTTACACAACAAAATGCTTTTACACAAGTCCATGTCTCATGTGTGGTAGAGTTTCACCTTTTAACCCTTATTACTTCTAAAATAGCTTTATGTTAAGATCCAAGATCATGACTAAACCGGGTTAAATGATGATCCGAGCTACCACAACATAGATCGGGTCCAAATATTCACACAAATCAATTACTACAACTTTTACACAACACAAGAGCTATTAACCACCATTTTTCATACTTTTAGTAGACTTTAATGCTTCAACTTGTAAGATTCCGAGTTTTAACCGACAAAAATTCTTTTAACCACTTTAGATAAGTTCAAGAAGGTGTTTTAAGCATTATACCTCTAGCTCAAGGCTAGGGAAGAATCTAAGCACAAATCGAGTGGATAAAAGCAAATGGTGAAGGTCCTTCAAGATCCGTTGCTTGCAACCTTCCTAAATAGGCTCGAGACACCTTAGAATCACCTTGGAATGGATGGATGATGAACAAAAATGGTGGATGGTTGATGGTGGTGGTGAGCCGTAGCCAAGAAGAAGAAGAAGGGAGTTGGAGGTGTTTTGGAGATGTTGGGGAATGATAATGATCTAGGACTTATGGTTAAATAGGATGTTTCTCCAACATCTTATAACCCAAGGTGTAATATGTCCATGGCTCATCCAACATAATCTCCTAAAATATTAGAAAGAAATCCCCCTTATGGGGCCCTTGTCCATACGGTTTGGGGGGGGGGGGGGGGGCATCTAGTCACATTCCAACTCCAAGTTACATGATTTAGTTACATGTTAAATGTTAACTTTAATGTTAAGTGTGTTATATAATATATAGTGTGTTAGGGTGTACGGGGACCCTAACTAGCTTAGAAAAATAAAAACAATGCTTCTAGCATTATTTTGGTGTTCCGGGAAATGTCCGGTTGTTCGGTTAGACACCGGTTCGTTAAAGTGTTAAATTACACTTTTTAGTGTCTTTTAAGTACCCTTCTTGTACTCTTTCAATTCCCAACACTTAGGGAAATATTCTGAATAATAAAACGACATTTCTGCATAATATTTATATGCTTAAATGCTGATTAGAGCTGAATTATACAAAATTCGGCACTTAAAGTGCGTTTCGGGTGCTTTTTAGTGCTTATTTTTGCTTTCGCAATGTATATAAATTAACCCTTGTATGTATTCTTGGGTTTTAATGCATTCTTGTTGTCGGACCTACACCTAGGCCTCAATTCTTATGTCTGACTGCTTTCTGCAGTTCTGTTGACACATTGTGTCTTACCGGTGAGTTTACTATTATTCTGACGCAACGCTCTCGTTTATGCATAAAGCAATATTTTGTAGTATACAACATGCATGAATTCACTTGTTTAATCATGTGTTCAGCCATTGCTGACAATTAAACTCATAATTGCAGTCATTAAGCAATAATTATAGTGTACGGAAATTACCGGTTTGTGCCAGTTGTCACATGTCTTCTCTTTTTTGCTTTGGAAGGTGCCGTTGAGGGGTCGGGCAGTCCACTAATGTTCCTTTCCTTGTATTTATGTTGGATTTAGCTGTCTTTTTGCTTCTTTTGCGTTTTTGAGCTCATTTAATCCTGAAAATACAAAAGGAAGACAAAAACACTCTTTTTCCAATATTAGTACTTAAAAAGGGTTAGTTTTATGCCTCATTTGATGTAATTTAAATGTTGCATTTTACACACATCAAGCACCATTCTTCATCTTATATCCCTGATTGGAGCTTTCAATCACGTTGTCATGAGCCTTATGGGATCGTGATTTTCCTTGATGAGCAGACTTCTTATATCCTCGACTTTGATCTGCTCGTTTTGGCTCCTTTTGTGTGTTGTGAACCGGCTCACAAACATCAGCACACGAGTGAGTGTTGGCATTTCGTTGCACTTTTGGACGATGAACACAATTTCTAGCAATGTGTCCAGGAATTCCACAGTTGAAACATGTCTGTCGTTGCAATGTATGGAGATTCTGAGAGCAAGCAGCATTAGCCGATCTGATTGGTCTAGATGACCGAGCCTGCTTAGGTTTCTTTGGTTGTGTTCCGTGAGCCTTTTCTGAATTCTTCTGTACCTGTTGATCAGAACTAACACTAGCATGAGATTCAGACAGATGATGTTTTTCGTCTTTTATAATTTTATCAGGATCATTCTGAAAAGACGATTCAGTTTCTGTTTTAATTTCAGAACAAGTTGAAATTTCATCAACACATGTTTCGTCAACACATGTATCATGCGAATCCGATTTAGGTTTGCTTTCATCTACAGTTTCCAAAGGGGTCCCACTAGATTCAGCATTAGGGACGCCCACTGAGACAGATTCAGAAGAAGAATCAGGATACTCTTGATTTTCTTGAGAAGGAGTTTCAGTGGTTTCACTGAATGTGTCCTGAGGGACCTCACCTGTAACACTGTCATCAACTGAAACATTAGAAACATGACAATCACACGCATTAACTGAAACACAATCAACACCACACTTATTGTTCAAAGATTCAACACAAACATCATCAGTTTTACCCCAAACATCAAGCTCACTAGATGAAACATAAGCAGAAAATGACGCAAACAAAGACCGACCAAAAGCAATATCAGATTCAGTTTGTTCAAAATAATTTTCAGAAATATTAGTATGAACAACTGGTTCACTCCCAAGAACATCTCCACATTTTACTTCAGATACTTTATCTGCACATGAAGACGAAATGTTAGGATCAATTGAGCCTTTAGAAACAAAATTTATTGGATCAGACTTCTGTTTCCCAACTAGTTTGCCATTAAATGATGACTTATAGTTTTTGGGACCATAAGTCATTCGACTTTAATTTATCATCTCCTCCTCAGTCATAGGTAAATAAGTATAATTGTCATTATAAGGAGGAGGAGCCTTATTAAAACCCAAACCACAACCTTTCTTTTCCTTGTATGCGAGCTGTTGATCACACAAATTTTTGACTAATTTACTGGAAGAATCAAATTTCTTTATGTTTAGCTCATTTATTTGATATCTATCTCTTATATCTTCCAGTTCCTTAGTCAAAATACATACTTTCTCCTGAGCTTCTAGAAAATGGGCTGTTTTTACACTTACATCATCTTTGAGTTTGATGATGTCTTTTCGCTGAGCTTCAATCTTTTCTTTATAAAGTTTTTCATTTTTCGATAATGTGAAATTTTTATTTTTTTTATATCTTGATAATCTTGAATTAGCTCAGCATTGTGTATATGATAAGCCTCAACCCTTTCTCTACATTCAGGAGTGCAAAAGACAGAAAGTATCTCTTCTCTGGTAATTTCTTGAGCCACTGGTTTGTGAAACACGAATGCCATATTTCAGTGGGTGGTTGATACTTTTGTTCTTCTCCTCAAAACACAAACCAAACGAGAACCCGTGTACTCGTTAACTCAAACCCTTTGCAAGCGAATGATCCCGCTTTCTGAACCGCACCTCAAAACCTGTCAAACTTTTCACAACCAAACAAACTTTTTCCTTTTTTTTAAAGAATATATATATATATTTATTATAAAAGAATCCTTATTATTAATATATTAATATATTAATATATTATAATTATTATTATTATAGTTAAAACAAAATGAAAAAGAACGTCACACTGTCTTCTTCGTTAAACAATACCGAAACCCTAATTGTGAATCTCAGGCGCCACAACCAGTGATGAATGACCGATGAAGATGGTGTACAGTTTGCGGCGGAGTTGACGATCGATGAACAGGAGATGGTGATTATACGAGGTCGTTCAAGAGTGGAGGAGAATAGCGGTGGTTGGCTCGATGTTGTAGATGAAACCCGGAGAAGATGATGTTAACGGAGATAGCGGCCGGAGGGAATGAACGATAGTGACTAGGACAATGGTGGTGATTGTGACCGAAGAAGGAGTTGCAGGTTTCGTGATTATTGTTGCGACTCGAGATCTGTAGATGATGATGATGGTTGCGACTCGAGAGAATACAACTCGAGACCTTTGTTGCGACTCCGGAGAATACGACTCGAGACCTTGTAGAAGATGAATGGAGGTTGCGACTCGAGAACTCGGTTGCGACTCGGAACCGTGGTTGCGACTCGAGACTGAAAGTTGATAACTCGAGACCAATTGTAGCGCAGTGAGTCGAGACCTGATGAAGATGATGATGATGAGTCGAGACCGTGAAGACACCTCCTTGACTCGAGACCTGCTGAAGATGAGTCGAGACCTTATGAGTCGAGACCAGTGAAAGATGAGTCGAAACCGTGGAGGAGGTTGCGACTCGGAATGGTGGAGACCTTATCTTGGAAAGAGATGGGACTCGAAACCGATGTGATAGATCTCTGAATTATCTCGAAAACTATTTTTGTATTTGCTCGAAATCTGCAACTTGAGATATTTTTGATTTTTAAAAGCAATTTCAACAAAGTTTCCGAAGTATTTGGGATTTTTCAAAATTTGTATTTGGACTTTTTGAAAATAAAGATCTTTCAAATCTTTTAAAAACTTAACAAACTAAATAATATTATCGAAAAGTTTTAAAAAATTTGGCAATAACACTTAAACACCTTTCAAAAGATCAAACCACCAAAATATAGCAATTTTTTAAGAAATCCGATGAATACTACGAAGAACGCGAAGAACACCGAACCAAAGATAACGAAAAACTTGAATCTTTGATATCACACCGAGCCTAGAAACAGGTTCTTAAAGCTCTGATACCACTTGTAAGTCCCGTTGAACCGGATCTTTCAGTGATATCAAACAACCTATCGATTGTGCGGAATCCAATCAATAGGTGATTCAAGAAAAACCGAAAAATATGAAATATGAAGAACACAATACCGAAAATCACTTTTAAACTTGCACACGATTCTATTACTTGAACAAGCAAAATCGTCTGGTACAAGTTCCTACACCAACTAATCGCCTCTCTCTCTGTAACTCTAGAATTTCTGTAACTGAGGCTCTAAGAAGTTCCAACCTAAAAACAAGTTAGAAACTTGTTTATATACTTACTAAAGCCCGCTCCCCTACATGGGCTCCCCTTGGGCCTGCTTGGCCCACATGGCCTAAAGCTTGGCCCAGGTGACCTATAAAGGTCCAAAACCTAATATAACTAACCCGGTAAAGCCCAGTTCATAACCATAGCCCGTTATGTTAATTTGATGCGTCAGTCTCACACTTTAGGGCCTAACAGATCGGTTTCCAGGTTAAACTTCAAACAAAGCCGTACACTACAATTTTATAATTTTTGAAACTTACCACTGAAAAGTAAAATAATAAACCAATTGCAAACCAAGCCAATGACAGATTAAACAGTTTCATGATTTTTAATCAAAACCATAAACACCCCTTGTTACTATGAAATAGAGTTTGACAAGTTAGAAAGCAACAAAACTAGAAGAGAAACTTGTCTGGATAGTTCATGTGGTTTGCTTCGTTTTCACATATAGTCCCTACACTTCTAAAATTACGGTTATAGTCCTTAACTTCTGCACTTTCGTTCTCGGATAGTACCTGACGCGGATGATGGTTAGTTTTCTCTGTCTAGTTGGTATGAAATAACTATAATGCCCTTCATTAAAAAAATAAAGTATTAATAAAGATAAATGGAGCCCATCACTATTATTTAAATATAAAAAGTGGACCCATCTTCCCCTTCTTCATCTCTTTCACCCAACTCTAAACTGCCACCCAAAACTTAGCACCACCGTCCATAACCGCGGCCACCGTAAATCACCACCATCTCCTTCGACACATATCATCACCGTAAATCACCACAACTGTTGTCAAACTTAACATAAAAACCTTTTCCATTAAACTCATGGCTAAATTTCTTCACAACCGACACATTTGCAGCCCAATGCCACACTCTGTATACCACCATCATTTACAACGTCTTCAAACTACTCCAACATTCATTCCCACCACCATCCCTAACTGGTGTCCTCCACACCTCACCATATTCCTCCTCCCAAACTAATCCGCAACCTCCGGTTTCGCCCACCCGATAAAATCCTTACCATACACCTTAACCATGTTCTCATCATTAGCCTTCAACCCGTACACATTCTCAAACAAATCGTTCTGAAACAACCCTTCACCTCTAACTCACTCACTCCGGCAAACCTGTAATCCCACACGATTCCGACAGCTAAAAACGTTTTCCGGCGACAAGTGGTCGCCAATTTGGTTATTCCAACCGATTCAGGGGACTTGTAGTGGTGCATTGATGGAGGAGAAGATGTGTTTGCAAAGTGATTTGGTTATTCCGATTTGGTTACAGGTAAAGGGTTGAAGGCCTGTTTCAATTTGTTTGAGATCTGTTGAACATGATTAATGGTGGTGGTTGTGAAGACGATTTGGTGGTGATGATGGCGATGGTGGCTGAGAGGTGATGGCGGCTATGGAGGTGATGGTCGTTGTGGTGGTGGTTTTTCAAAGGAGAGAGATAAATGTGGCTGGTATTTGGGGGTGAAGTGGGGTAGGGTGGGGTGGGTAGGTGGATAGATGGGCCCACATGTATTTTTTTAATTTTTTAATGTTTTATTTGTTAATTTTTAATAGTAAGGGCATTATAGTCATTTCATACTAACTTAACTGAGAAAACTAACCTCATCTGCGTCAGTGATTATCCGGGAACAAAAGTACAAAAGTTGTAGACTATGGGGGTGTTTGGGGTTCCTTCTATTTCAACTTATTGACTTATTTGAGGCAAAAATGACTTTTCAAAGTGTTTGGAATTCCTTTGTGTGTGAGTGAATAAGTCAGAAAATCCTGACTTATTACTTCTCAAATAAGTTGAAAAGTCATTTTCATAAGAAAAACCAAACATACACTATAGCTATAATAATAGAAATCTATTATGTATATTAAAACAAAACATTTTGGTGCCACTTGGCATAAATTTAATCCACTAATTGCCACCTGGCAACTTAATACTCCTCTCAATATTGTTTTGAGCGGCAATTTGTTTTGTCAATAATAAGCGGCTTCTCAAACACTCTTTTCATCCGTATCATTCAAAAACCCTAATTATCTTATAGTGATTCTCTGGCGATTTCAAACATCTTTATCATCTTCAACCGTTGCTTTGGCACATCCCGCCTAAAGGTTTTTCTATGTTCACCTCTTTTTCTTTCATCCGCCTCCGTATGCAGAAACCCTAATACTCATACGCTGCATCTATGGCCACCACACTCTGGTTCTTTGTGCTTGCGACCACCCCCTCTGTCTTCTTCATCTCGCGTGATGGTTGATTTAGTTCTCGAATAAGGTTAGGTTTCCTAATATGCTTGAACGATTATGGATATTATGACTAATTATCAAGTTAAGTTTGTTTTTTTATGATTCATGTTCTACAATCGGTGATGTTTCTTTTCCAAATACGTTTATCCTCATTGGTTTTATTGCGTTTATATGTTTCAGTTGATGTTTCTTCCCCACAAACTCTTAATATGTGACTTAATTTGGTCCAAATTGTTGAGGATTTTGTAGGCAGGTTAAAATTAGGGCTTGAAACCTTCAAGCAGTTGTTGGTTTTATTTGATGTTTTTTAATGTTTGTAGGTAGATTGCAATTTGTTTGTTTCGTTACTGTTAATCTTCTATATTTTTAGGGTTTTGTGTAATTAGAAGTAGAATATCTAAGAATGTGTTTATTCAAATCCTACTGGTTCTAACTTTTTGCTTTTAAATTTTGGTTTAACTTTTTGCTTTTAAATTTTGATGAAACAATTGCAGAACTGGATACCCTAGGAGAGAATTCTTACAAGGACAACACCCTGATAATGCAACATCTTCGCGATAACCTCAAGTTGTGGACTTTCAACATGCAGGTTGGCTTTTTCTTACGGTTGGATCTTTAACTATAATGGGTTCTTGATGTCTATGTATCAACTATCAACTGCAATGTTGGTTTTATGTAGGGGCAGTGCAGAGGAAATTAAAGAAGATTCAAGAAGAATGGAGGAGTCTTGATAGAGATTTGCCTGGTTTGTTTTGCTAATTCTGCAAAAGCTATTTTATTTATTTTTACGTTTGGGTTTGATTTAAATTTTTCTGTTGGTTGCAGTTATGATATGTGTTAGGATTTATGAAGGGAGAATCTGAGAATTGTTTTTTTAAGAGCTGTGATAATAGGAGTAGAAGAGACTCCCTAAAAACTACTACCCTAATGATCCACATGTATGTCTTCATATATCTCTCCTTTTTTTAGTTTATATCATCTGTGTGATATTATTAAAAGGATTGATACAACTCCAAGTCTCCAACATATACCTTTCCACTTTTTTTTTTTTTTTTTTTTTTGCAAAAACGTCCCTTGATCCGATTTTAGTATACTAAAAATTGTTCATAATGCACGTATATGTGAAATCAATAAGAAACATTGGCCGATAGCATGCTGGTTTAAATATGTGGAGGTTGAGTATAGGTGGATGGATATGTCATGTAGACTCTTTTCTTGACGTAGAAAGCCACCTTATCAACTTTTTTTTATCGTTCAATGTACTAATATATATCATTCTATATAATGTTAAAAAAAAATTATCCCTGTCAGCTTTTTTTCACATTTGGAATGACTATTCATCAAATTTTGACCTGTTTAAGTAGTAATAAGTCATTCTTTAAAAAACATTTCTTAAGTACTTATATTTCATACAAGTTTAGGGACCTTTAATACAACGAAATTGGATTAACCATGTAGATTTCATGAACTTTACAAACATATGCAGGCTTTGTACCCAAAAAGAAACAACACCACCGAATAACCTTCTTGAGGACATGTCGAAGCTTTTAATAAAAAGTGGTGAACTTGAACCTTCCATGAGCTTTTCTTTCCTGTCATGTTGTTGTTAGTTTAGCTCTTATCCTTAAAATATAAATGGATATCATATGCATATAATAAAAAAAAATGGTGAACTTGAAGAACTAAGACACTTGGGTTCTGGTACATATGGAACTTGATTATCATGGTAGATAGCGTGGACCAGATGCCCCTATTGACAGAATCTAGAAAAGTTGCTTTGTTGGTTGGTCATCTGAGAGGAAGAATGATTGATAGGTCATCCTAGCCATAAGTCAAAAATTTGGCAGGTCAGGTAATGGGTCAAAATGGGTAATTTTTTAATACATGTGGCAATAGGCTAGGTCATGTTGGGTCTACTTAGAAAACTTTATGTCCAGTATAAAACAATTTTGAAATACTAATACTATTGATTGAGTTTTATTTGTTGCAAACTAATGACTTTGGGAGAGAAGCACACATTCTTTCAAATCTTCATCATCCAAACGTGGTAGCAATTTATAGAGTTCTATCTGATGAAGCTGGAGGAACTTTTAGCTACCAATACTGAATTTCTGGCAAATGAAACACTCAAAAAGGTTAACTAAGACACTGAATGTGGTACAGTTTTTATTTTTTATTCAATCCGTGCATATGTTTGGTAACTGGCCGCATATATATTCTGCAAATAGTGATTCAAGAGACAAGTTTATAAAGCTTGAACTTTATGTTAGCACAATATTTACTACTTAAGAGAGCATAATCTGGGATGAGAATTTTTCATTCATACAAATATATAGAACGTATAGCTTTTCCCTTAGAAGATCGACCTTGTGCCTCCAACAATATCATTTATCCCAAGTTTACACTCAGGCATGCCACTGAAAGTAATAAACATCACCGTTTAGTAGTTGTATAAGATTTAGATGTTTCTATTAAATCTTTAAGTGACCATGTAGGAGAGTGAGACATTAATAGGATGTGCAGATGAGTCCACAAGAAAATGAACCAGGACCGAGATTTCTAGACTGTTTGATTCTAGAAACAAATTTAAGAAAATTCTTACGACTCAAATTTAGTGGAAGGTGATGGTGATACTAATGGTTTAAATGTAGTTTCTCTGAAAAGCAGGTTGAAGAAACGGGCCTCGACTGTCACTGTCTCAGTTGCAGAAAATAACCGTTATATGGTTGAACCCGAGCCCATATAACAAAGTGCTAGAAGGAGCGTGCATTAGTAACAAACTTATTCTTTGGTGGACTTTTTTTTGCGGGTACTACTTATCGTTCAACAACTTTTGCAAGAGAATAGGTACGAGTCGAAATGAGATATATATTACATGCATCTTTGGGTGTTCAACAAATAGGATTAGCTTCTTTTGATACATCAAAGGTATATTGTTAATTAGTTCCCATTTTAGTTTAAACATTCTTAATGTTTTCCACATTAGCTAAAAGGTGTTGTTTCTTAGATGTCCAGGTTAAATTTCAAGTGATAAAAACAAACTTTATTGATTTAGCTAAAATCCGGGATGGTTATTTTTTTACTTTTTAAGTATATACTATTTTTTTTTTCCGGTGAATCGATGAGTGACTAAGCTTGGTTGGATTTTTAGCTCACAAAGATCGTTTAGAAATAAAACAAGTCCGAGTAATCATGATATAGAAGAAAGAAGATGCAAGACATGTGGATAACACACACGTGCTGTATAAAGAAATCTTTAACGATTTTTGATTTTTTTTTGTATTTCTTTTTTTTTTCAGTTTGTTGTAATTTAATATTTACCCAAGTAAAGGAATGATCTCAACGACAATAAATATTATATGCTGGTGTGAAGCCATCCATGCAACTTCGTTTGATACATTACGTATCCGCGGGTAGACATATGGATTTCCTTACATGAACGTTTATTTCTTTCAAAGGATTATTTTAACAATTTTAAGTTATATATTTGTGTGTTAAGCCACCCGCGAAACTCGCGGGATCTTAGGCTAGTGTAGATACTATAAATGAAAACGGAGCAAATCATAACGACTATCGTACACTTTTATCAAACTAGAAATAACAACTTTCATAATTTCCTCATAGCGTAGAGAGCAAGTATTTTGACTATTTTCTACACGTCCACGTCAGCAACAACCCATTTTAGTTTATGTCACAAATAGATATCCCCAAAATCCTCTTTCGTAACTCTTGGCGACCAATTTGGGATCAAATTTGACAAATTAGGGCACGAAATCGATCGATTTCATCAATTCGAATGCGATTCATCTCCCAATTTCTCACCAATAACATCTTCAGAGCCTCAATTTCTTTTTCTCATAGTTCAAATTAGCTATTTTTAGGGTTTGGTTTCGGTGTTCGTAAGTACGCATGAAAGGTCCGTTAGATCGGACAAAAGTCGTGCTGCGGCACTTGCCGCACACGATTTCGGAGTCGGTGATCATGGAACAGATTGATGCTCGGTTTGCCGGCCGATATAACTGGTTCTGTTTCCGTTCTGGAAAGAATAGGTTAGGGTTTTATGTGCATTTTGGTTGTTCTTTTGTTTACTGATATTATGTTGAAGTTTACTTTTGAATTAATGAATTGAATATGTTATGAGTTTGGTAGACATGTTCATTTTTTAAATACTTGAGTGATTTAGGAATTGAGGGTTTTACTTTTATGTATGTAGAAGGATGGTGTGACTTTGTTTTAGGATCTTGCCTTAGGAGCGTAGCGCTGTAGTTCTTTTATGTGGCCTTAGGTTGTTATCGTTGCTTTCCGTGTCCACATTGTGTGTTATTTGTGCTTCTTTATAGACTGTTTGTTTTTTGATGTGCGGCTTTTGAGTAGTTATGTATATTTTATTTCGCTTTATGGTTGGATATTGCTTTAGAGCTGGGGGTGTCATGGGAAGCAGCCTCTCTGCCCTTTGGGGTAGAGGTAAGGCTTGCCTACGTCTCAGCTTCCCCAGACCTTGAAAATAGCCTTCCCCAGACCCTGCCTATAGCTTGACTATGGGTGGGATTGTACTGGGTATGGTTGTTGCTGTTGTATATGTGTAGTGTCCGGATGTTTGGGGACAAATAAGTGAACTTGTAGACATGTGGGATCATAGTTGTTAATAGTGAGCATAGCGCTGGCTATGGCAAATTGCGTAGCGAAGAGCGAGTTCCCGCTAAATGATGTTTAGCGCCTAAATAGCATGAGAATAGCGGATTTAGGTTTTTTTTTTGCTGAATAGCAGATAGAGATTGAAAAAAGAAGCGTATTTAGGGTTTTTTTATTTATTTTAGGAATGAAAAAAGTAGCGTATTTCTTCCATATTTACAGGAATTTTGATAAAATATACATGTATAATATTTCTGAAATTTTCTTCTAGTGTATTGCTAAACATGAATGATGATATAGCACCCGCTATTTCATTGCTATCACTACGTAGCGTATAGGTAGCTTGTTGCTATCGTCCGCTATTCGCAATTGACAACTATGTGTGTGATTTGGTTTAGTTGTCTTTGTATTTGGAGGAGTGTTAATTGTTAAAGACCATGGAGGCATGGAGATTAGTTGTTAGAATTGTTTGCGCTGAAATCGTATAAAATATTTGGATGTTTTGTGGGTTTTGGTTTAGCAGTGAGTGGGATTTGACCCGAGGGAAGTTCGGAAGCTGGCAGAGTGAACACCCAGCTTTTATATATAATGTTTGGTAGTGACGTGTGAGGCTATAGTGTGCATTTTGGTTATACTTTAGTTTGCCGCTGTTATGTTGATATTTACTTTTGAATTGATGAATGGACGGCATTGAATTGTTTACCTTTACGAATTTGTAGACATGATTTATAAATACCTGACATAGGCGTTTGGCTGATTCCATAGTTTCTGGATGTTTGGAGACAAATAATTGAACCTTTTAAACTCTATGCAGCACAAAGCGTCAATTATATTCCAGAGCCTATATTGACTTTAAGCGGCCGGATGATGTCATTGAGTTTGCAGAGTTCTTCGATGGGCATGTTTTCGTTAACGAGAAGGGTAATGCTTGAGCATGTACTTTAAAGCAGTTGAATGACATTACAATTTTGCTCTTTTTAACTGACACACATGTTTTTAATCTTTATTTTTAAATAAGATTTAAAGTCTACACACACAAGAAATATTACATGTGTTCCATTTTATGATCTTCTTATTAATCATTCTCTCATGTTGAGAAGTAAGGTTTAATCTTCTCATTGTCTCAGGTACCCAATTTAAAACAATTGTTGAATATGCACCTTCACAGCGCGTTCCAAAGCAATGGTCTAAAAAAGACGGACGTGAAGGGACAATAGGGAAAGGTAATAAGAGGCTTATCTAGCATGCTGGTTACGGTTTCCAGTTAACTCATTACGTAACTTATTAATACTTACAGCTAATGTTTTGATGACCATATAGATCCCGAGTATCTTGAATTCCTTGAGTTTATTTCAAAGCCTGTGGAGAATCTTCCCAGTGCAGAGATACAATTGGAAAAAAAGGAAGCTGAGCGAGCTGGTCAGCCCGTGTTCTTTTAACCGTTTGCTACCTTGAAAATGAACTTAAACTTGATTTTGTGGAATTGGGAATAATTTATTGGTTATATGTTGGCATAAAATGGGTTAGAGTAAAATGCCATTTTCATCCCTGAGGTTTGGCCAGTTTTGCCACTTTCGTCCAAGGTTTGTTTTTCTGCATTTGGATCCAAAAGGTTTGAAATCTTGCCATTTTTATCCAGATCGTTAACTCCATTCATTTTCTCCGTTAAGTCAGGGGTATTTCCGTCTTTTTTTGTTAACTTAAAGGTTTTTGAATACTTGTACATTATGCTAAATCCTTGTACATAAAGTGAAAAAGACCGAATTGCCCTTTAAGTTAACAAAAAAGATGAAAATACTCCCTGACTTAACGGGGAAAAATGGATGGAGTTAATGAGCCGGATGAAAATGGCAAGATTTCAAACCTTTTGGATCCAGATGTGGAAAAACAAACCTTTGGATGAAAGTCGCAAAACTAGCCAAACCTCAAGGCCGAAAATGGCATTTTACTCAATGGATTAATACACCCTGAATTTTTTACTATACATTTCCAGGTGCTGCTAAAGAAGCTCCTATAGTCACACCGTTAATGGATTTTGTTAGGCAGAAACGAGCTGCCAAGGGTGTATCCCGGGTAGGAATTTTATTTCTTAGCATGCATCTCGTTTTCCGGTCCGGTTTTCAAAACATTTCTATTTACATATACATTGAACATTAAGTCACAGTGTGAAGTTTTTAATGGTTGGCTTCTATTCTTGAATGTAATATGGTATGCATGCGTCCTCACTGTTTCTTGTGATTAAATGCAGCGGTCATTGCTTAACGGGAAGTTAATGAGAAGGGCTGGTGCATCATCGTCAAATTCAAGTTCTGTTGTAGTGAAACATGGTTCTGAAAAGAGGACGACTTCTACCATGGTATAGTAATGTTAACTTACATTGGCAATTGCGTTTTTTCTAAAGCGTAGACTGGGTATAGACGTATAGTTATGTGTTTTTCTGATTGACAGTATGTCCTAAAGGATAGTGGAAAAAGCAGAAACAGTAAAGAGAAGTCAACTTATGTCAAAAAAGACGATCGTCAAGTTTCTGATAAATCTGGAAGTGTAGTACTGGAGGAAGAAAAAAGTATGTCTCGTCATTGCCGTTTTATTTTTTATGTTGCTATTTAGTTTGTATTTTTTAATCTTGTGGTCAGTTATTTTCGGGACGGAGTGTTTATTATGAGCAAACGCGATATCTGATGTTTTTTTTTGTGTGAGAGAGGGGGGGGGGGGGGGGGGGGTGTTTCTGAATGTATGCACGACTGTGAACTGTGAACTTTTTCTTCAGTTAATGTCATCTTGAGAATTGAGATTATGCCTATAACAATGTGTGTAGATGAGTATGTTTATATTATACTATACTATCATATCACACATCTTTCATGTAGCTTATACGTGTACTGGTTTCCATCTTTAAAATTTAAAATTCAATCTACTGATAATTAAGAAATAAAAGTTGATATGCTTTGATCATTCAGGGTAATAGGATAATTCTATATCTTTTAATTTCTACAAGTTTTTAGTATGTTCTGTTTAAGTTTTTAGCATAGTTTCTTTTCATTTAGCTCTGTCTATGACTATTTTTCGATAAATTTGCGTAAGTAGTACGTCATTGTCAATTCATGTAGGTGCATCTGGAGCCCCTGATACTGGAAAGAAGAAAATTCTACTGTTAAAGGGAAAAGAAAAGGAAATTCTCCAGGTAAGTTGATTCATTAAATTAAATCATGAATAAATTGCATTTTACGTCCTTTAAGTTTGAGCCAAATTGCAGGCGTTGTTCTTTAACTAACGAAATTACACTGGATGTTCTTTATGTTACTATTTCTCATCAGGCGGTGTCCTTTTGCCCTAACCCAGTTAATTTTTTGTCAACTCAACTCATAACTTGTGCTACTCACATGAGGGCATAATGGTCATTTTCACTTATTTTGTTAATATATATTACTTTTATATAATTTTGTTTTAGTTATTAAGTGAAATTTTGTTAGTTAAAGGACACCACCCCACAATTTTGTTCAAACTTAAAGGACGTAAAATGCAATTCATATATATGTATTAATTCATCACATCTTGATGAATAGTATCATATTTTGTCTTGTGTGATTTTGTGTTTTGTTTTACAAGTTTATTTCTTATTTTTATACTTTTGTCATAAAAAGTTAAACAAACCTAACCTTTTTATTAGTTTTAGTTTTTTGTCATAAAAAGTTAAACAAACTTAACTTTTTTATTAGTTTTTGTTTTACGTTTTTTCCTGGATTTGGTCGTCGTTCGGTTGCCACTTAGCATAGTGTTTGGTGATCACATTTGGTCCCTTAGTTTTTTTCGTTTGGTTGTTATTTAGCACGGTATTTGATAATACGTCACGTGAGTCACTTGGTGTTAAAACATTCGTGTTTTGTTTTACGTTTTTTTTTCGGTTTTGGTCGTGGTTCAGTTGCTAATTAGCACAGTTTTACGTCCCCCGGCCCCACAACGCTGGTAACACGGTTTTACGCCCCCACCTCGCAACGCGAGGGGCTTAAGACTAGTTTACTCTTAAATCGTTATATGTTTAACAGTGATAGTGTTATGTTTTTGCCTTCGGCTTCGGGTATGCGAGAGTTGTCTTTATTTCCTAATATGTGGTTAGCGAAAAATCGGCATCTTATCGTTTTAGTTTACATTTGCACTCCAGGTGGTCACAGACTTGACGCCTCAGCAGAACTCACCACCAGTTAAACCTGCGTATGCCTCTGGTGCTGCTAGACAGAATCAACGACATGAGGCTAGTGGAAGGATTATTCGAAGTATACTCGTTAACAAGGATGCAAGGCAAAATCAGTCTGAACCGAATCAGAGTTTAAATCAGGAAAAGGACCGAAGACCACCTAGGGCACCACTAAACGAGGATAAGGTCCACGGGCATGATTTGCATAAGGATAAGCTTTCTAGGAATAATAGAGACAAACCGGATCGTGGTGTTTGGACTCCCCTGCGCCGTTCTGACGGTAGTGATGAGTCGTTGTCCTCTTCTGCTTCTCGGTCCACGCAAGTGGTACCAGATTCCGCAGAAGGTCTGCTCATAATACATGTTTTAATACTCTGCAGTGCAAAGTTAGCATTTTGATTTTGTGGCTTAACCATATATATATCTTAGAGGTGGCAGAATGGACGGGTTGGGTAGCTAGGCAAAACGATAATTTCGGAGTGTGGGTTGAGTTGACTCATAGTCAATATTATTACATAACTAGGTTAGAACCCCGTGTATTACACGAGTTTAATAAGTATAAATTTATATATTAAGTAATAAAAAATTTGCATCTTAAAAAACCCGTGTATTGCATGGGTTGAATAAACACGTCTATTACATGGCTTGAATAAATATAATGTAATTGATTAACACACAGTCTTCAAGATATGATTTTAAAATAATTGAACTTTGATGTACTATTTGCTTATTATAACATTTTACTTTGTTTTTATATTTATTTATTATTAGGTTAGAAACTAGTGTATTACACAAGTTATAACATTTTACGTTGTGTTTTTATTTATTAATAGGTTATTTACTTGTGTGTTACACGTGGTTGGATCAATGAAAATATTAAATAGTTATTAATAAACGGGAAAAATAAAAGAAATAATTAAGAAAAGAAATATTAAATAAATAATAGATAAGCAAAAAATAAAATAAAGATAAAGATGAAGATTATATATCAATAATATTAGTTGGACATAATCTAATATATATTAATCTAGTGTATTAATATGAATATTAATAATAAATTAAAGGAGAAAATGACACGTGACATTAATTGAAATCCTTTATTAGAAGTAGGATTAATGCCTTGAAATTTGAATATGGTTATAAAAACTACATTGTTTGATAGGAATATATTCTTTTGTATACATTAAAAGTGCACTTTGAATGACTTTTGAGTTTTGACCCATTGGAACTTTTTTCCTTGTAGTATATGGCCTGTTTGAAATAAAAACGAATAATCCAAATCGACCCATTCATAAGTAAATAGGTCAAAGTGGCGATGTCTGATTTAGATGCTGATCTTGCACATGGTTCTCTTTACAGGAACTTGTGGTGAAGCTAAGTATGATGTGTCAAATGAACGTGGTGTGGAACTTAAACCCGTTGGAACTGGACGCGGTGCTCATTTCTTTTCTGATAATGGTATTTCATCGCAAATACTATATATTCGAGGCATGATGATATAATAATCTATAGAGTAAAATGCCATTTTCATCCTTGAGGTTTTATTCAGTTTTGCGACTTTCGTCCAAAGGTTTGTTTTTCCGCATCTGGATTCAAAAGATTTGAAATCTTGCCATTTTCATCTGGCTCGTTAACTCCATCCATTTTTCTCCGTTAAATCATGGGTATTTCCGTGTTTTTTGTTTACTTAAAGAGCAATTCAGTCTTTTTCAGGGGTATTCGGTCTTTTTACATAAAGTGAAAAAGACCGAATTACCCTTTAAATTAACAAAAAAGATGAAAATACCCTTGACTTAACGGAGAAAAATGGATGGAGTTAACGAGCCGAATGAAAATGACAAGATTTCAAATCTTTTGGATCCAAATGCGGAAAAACAAACCTTTAGACGAAAGTCGCAAAACTGGCCAAACCTCAGGGGCGAAAATGGCATTTTAGTCTAATCTATAAAACGTAGAAATATGTCACCTAGATATACTTATGTATATTTTACTTGTCAATAATGAAAGAAAATACTCCTTATCTTTTTCGGTGCCTCTTGATGAATCTTCTAAACATGCAGGTACCCATAAACACAGTGGTCGCCGTGCATCCACACATAATGCTAAGGATGCAGATGGCTCTTCGAATGTGAACGACGGAAAACCTTCAAAAAGAGGGGTTTCTGCTGGCTATGGTTCCCATGAGGTGTGTCGTGTTAATGGCAAACTTCTATTTAACGTTTCTATTTCATTTCTAGGCTTCTAACATATTAATATTATTATTTGATGGAAAATTTCATTACTAGGCTTCTAACTTATTAATTATTATTATTTGATGGAAATGCAGAAGCGCGTATGGGTCCAAAAGCCAAGTTCTGGTTCTTAGGTGTGTCAATATGGTAACTACCTGATCTTACTCTTCAATTTCCTGTTTGCTGCTTTTCTTTTATAATATACGAACGAAGTTGAGTTATGAAGAAAATTTATATTAGCAATGTAAATTTAAGTATGACTATCTTTTCTTACGTCATGGTTGCAATACGCAGGAGTGAATAGACAGACTCCTATTGTTGCAGTAATGAAGTATAAACCTGCTCGTATCCGGGAAAGTATTCTTTTAATGATATCATGATCAATGCAAAACATGGCGAAGTGAAGAAAGAAAGGATTTCTGAGACCGAGAATGGACGGGGTTTAAAGAAACTTTACCCAACATACGACAGGAGAACCAAAAGGCTTTTTTTCCTTGTTAAACAAAAGAAGTAACCCGTAGAATGAATACCAGGTCGAGTGTCCCTTTGAATCGGGAGTGTGCTTGCCCTGTCGAGCTGTCGATTATAGGTGGATTTTACCCTTATACCCTTTTAAGGTGGTTTGACTTGACTTGTATATACTTGTGAATGAGAATGTTTATGGTGTGTTTGTCTCGTGATGATACCATAAGTTCTACGGGGTTGGGAGTTACATAACCATCTTATGTATTAAATTTAAAGCAAAATGTGCAAGCATTATACGTTTTTAGTGGTTATTTACTTAAAAGTTGGTTATTTATTTAACGTGTGTATAACAAATTGGTTATTTACTTATTTTCTTAGTCTAAAAATGGACTTTCACCCGTATCATCTCAAAATTATTGTGATATTCGGCTGTCTTGTGTAGCACATCTTAATATACAATATGCCTAATCCTATATTACGTACGCTATAACCATGGCCGTCGGATCGTCTCAAATCACCCCGTGTTTACCTATTAAATTAATCAAATAAAGATATATATATATATATATATATATATATATATATATATATATATATATATATATATAGGATTGAGTTAAAATGAGAACCACTCCCAGTTGTAAGAACCATGAGAACCATCTCAACCAATCAGATTATGCCAACATAAAGGGTATGTTGGTCATTTAACCCAAATGTCAAATCTATCCTCTCACCTCTTTCCTCTATTTAATGCTCTCTCCTCTCTCACCTCTTTTCTATTTAAAGTTGTAAGAACAAACGAGAACCACCCCCGCGGGGGGCCGTTGACCACGATTTTTTTTTACAACTAGATGTGTATATTTTAACACCCTACGCAAAGTTTGGGTTTAAACGGCGCGCCCGAGGGGGTAGTTTTTTACGCCCAAAGTTTGGGTTTTTTTAATTTTTCTTTTTTTTTTTAACCAAACTTTGGGCGTAAAAAACTACCCCCTCGGGCGCGCCGTTTAAACCCAAACTTTGCGTAGAGTGTTAAAATATACACATCTAGTTGTAAAAAAAAAATCGTGGTCAACGGCCCCCCGCGGGGGTGGTTCTCGCGGGTTCTTACAACTCGAGGTAGCCAAACCCCGTTTTTTTTCGAGATACGCTTTGTTTTGATGTTGTTGGCTTTTTATATTTTTTTTCCCTAGTCGATGACGATAATAATCTATCTATCTGAAACACCTACCGAGTTTGCGTTTTCTGGGTGTGTCCGTGTTTGCGTAAAAAAGTTTTTGTATAAAAAAATGTTAAACCGTAAACTTTTTAACTTAAAACGTAAACTTTTTAACGTAAAACGTAAAACTTTTTAACGTAAAAAAAAAAAAAAAAATTAAAACGTAAACTTTTTAACGTAAACCGTAAACTTTTTTAACGTAAAACGTAAATCGTAAAAAGTTTTAGGTAAAACGTAAAATAAAAATGTAAATAACGTTAACGTAAAAAACCGGCGCGTAAAACGTAAAAAACCAGCGCGAAAAACGTAAAAAACCGGCGCGTAAAACGTAAATAACGTTAAAGTAAAAAACCGGCGCGTAAAACGTAAAAAAAAGTTAACGTAAAAAACCGGGGCGTAAAACGTAAAAAACCGGCGCGTAAAACGTAAATAACGTTAACGTAAAAAAACCGGCGCGTAAAACGTAACAAAACGTTAACCTAAAAAACCGGGGCGTAAAACGTAAAAAACCGGCGCGTAAAACGTAAAACGTAAATAGTTAATTTTTTTTAGTAAAACGTAAAAAGTTTTAGGTAAAACGTAAAAAACCGGCCCGTAAAACGTAAAAACGTAAAACGTAAAAAACCGGCGCGTAAAACGTAAAAAAAGTTAACGTAAAAAACCGGCGCGTAAAACGTTAAAAAACGGCCCGTAAGAAACGGCGTTAAAAAACGGCCCGTAAAAAACGGCGTTAAAAAATGGCGTGTAAAAAACGACGCGTAAAAAACGGCGTTAAAAAACGGCGCGTTAAAAAACGGCGTGTTAAAAAAACGACGCTTGAAAAAACCCGGCGTAAAAACGGCGCGTCAAAAATACGTAAAACGTAAAAAGGTTAACGTAAAACTGAAATTGTAAAAAGTATAAAAAATCTTTAAAAAAATCAGAATTTAAAAATGCTTTAATAAAAAAATTATGTTTAAAAAATAAAAAGTAATATAATAATACAATAAAGTAATAAAAAAACAATAAAGTAAAAAAGACAAAATAGAGTGTTTTTACCTAAATACCCTTTTAGATTATAATACTAAAAACATAATAAGACAAAAAATACTTAATATTATTTTTTAATACTTTTAATCTCATCCATCCATCCATCAACTTGATCTAATGGTCAAAAAGTGGTTCTCATAGTTCTTACAACTGGAGGTGGTTCTCATTTTAGCCATCCCCTATATATATATATATATAGAATAAGTATAATGTACAAAAAGGCTTATCATACGTTATCGTACGCGACAGACTATAGAACTTGCGTAATTATGTTCCATGCGTTATTATTAGTTAGGTTTTACAAAATCAACATGCGTAATAATAATCCATGCGTTATTTATTAGTAAGGTTTGACAAAATGAACATGCGTAATAATATTCCATGCGTGATTAGGTCAAAAAAAAGGAGCCCATGCGTTATTTTGTGTCCCATGCGTGATTAGTGCCTGATCGGACGGTTACGCCCGTCGCGTACATGATGTACGATAAGGGGTTTTGTATGATAACCAACCCCTATATATATATATATATATATATATATATATATATATATATATATATATATATATATATATATATATGTAACCGCCAAGGTTAAAATCGTCAATTACGAAACAAAAACAACCCTGATAATCAGCAAACAAAACCTCGAAATCAAAACGGTAATCGAAAATATAACAATTACTCAAAAATCGATCGATTTTTGGAAATTCAGACCTGAAGATGATGATGATGCAGTGTGAAATTCAGACCTGAAAATTCCTATTCACCATATCATGCTGCGAAAATTGAACTTCTGATGAATTTGGAAATTCAGACCTGAAGATGATGATGATGCAGTGTGAAAATCAAATAAGAATATGCGAAATACATAACAAACTTGCGAAAAGACAATTCAGACAAAAAGAAAGGGTCTGTTTTTTTTAAAGTATGCGAATTCAAGTAACATATATGCGAAAACACTTAGGTGGTAATATAATGTGCGAGTTCATATCAATACACATGCGATTTCAGTAAGAGTTAATAATCTTTGAAATTTCGTATAATGTGCGAATTAATGCTTTAATACATGCGATTATGAATAAAACACTAACAAATACTTTCAAATTACTTTGTCCTAAAAATGCAAAAAAAAAAAAAAAAAAAAAAAAAAAATTTACGAATCTTAAAAACTAAAATATAGTATTTTATATAAAAAAAAACTTAATTTATTACCGATGTGACTGTAAATTGACATGTAATTATCAATTTTACAATAATTACTACTGAACTTACCACCCTACCTACATAATAAATTTACTATATTAATATAAAAAACCTAGATATAACTACCTTCCATATTAAGTCATACATAGAAGACGAAAAAAAACACAAAACATAGAAACAAAAATGGCATCTGATGATTCAGAACAAATCAAAAACATTGCAATCAAAGAGCTATTGTCAACTCGCACGTTGACAGAACTAAGCATTGATGTCAACTCTTCTCATCTGGTTCTTGATGTGCAGGGTAAAATTCTTGAACAAATCAAGAAAAATCAAGATATATGGAAACGCCTACTTCAAGAACCACCATCAAGCTTCAAGGACAGAGCTTTGGAGCACATAAAGGAGCAATCTCGAGCTGATGACTTAGCCTTCTCTTTCCTGACAGATGCTCTAAACACTGTGAAGGAGAAGATGGAGTTCAGCTCTTCTGAACGTGATAAAATCTTTTCTTCAAGTAACTAAATTATCTTTTTAATCCTTTTGTGGTTGTGGCTGTGTTAGACAATAACAATTATTTTATATTTTGGGTATGTATTTAGAACACATATTATATATTTAGAACACATATTATGCTTGCTTATAAAAATATTAAATCGCATGAATGATATTTCCTTGTTTGTCACAGATAAAAACAATATAACTCAAAAACTCGCATGTAATAAAAGTGAAATCGCATGTAAGAATTATTATATACTGAATCATATAAAATCGCATGTTTATACACTATAAGTCGCATGTGAAAAAGATATAAACAGAAGAATATAAATCGCATGTATTTCGTATAATTCGCATGCCCATTTATAAAAAACTACTCATCCTCATCATCTCCTGAAACCTCCTCCCACTGATCTTCTTCTTCAGATCCATCATCACTACTGTAATCTTCAAACTCATCTTCCTCTTCGTCGTCTTCGACCTCATTGTCTTTGTCTCTGGCAACATTTTCAATCTGGACGCCCTTCATCTTCTTTTTTTGCTGTTTACCTTGTTGTTTGGCTTTCAGCTCCTCGCAAGTCCAAATGTCATGACCTTTTTCGTTGCATACGCTACATGTCCTTGACCTTTTCCCTATCCGGCTGATCATTTGTTCCTTCTTAGATTTAATCCTTTTATGCGATCCGCGACCTTTGTTTCTTATACCAGCCGGCACACGCACAGTAGGAGGAGCATTAGTTACCGGTTGTTGATAACCAATCAACTTTGAAAATCGGTCAAATTTTGGATCAAGTTGCTTGGTTATACGACTCTGATCCACTCTCTCTTTGAGCTGCATCATTTGATCCCTCACTAAAACAAGTTGATCGAGGTCGGAAATCAAATTACTAACCAAATACTCCCCTGTGTGGATGATTTCACGAGCAATCCGTTTAGCCTTGTGTTGCACATCCTTGCCACCCACATTTAAATTGTATTTCACATTTAACTCATTCGGCACCACATCCTTCGTCCATCTCTTCATAACATACTTGTTTGGTATTTCTTTAACACCAAATATCTTGAAAAGGAAATATATATGTTTGCAAAGCAGCCCATACTGCTCAAAACGTAAACAACTACATTGTGCAGTTACATCATTTTCAAGGTTCTTGAACCACACCTAGGAAAAACCAACAAAAAAAATATACATTCAAAATTAAAATCGTATGTGTAACATGACAATTTCGCATGTCTTAAAATCATGTAATTGAATAACTTTTAAAATCACATGTGTAACATAATAAATTCGCATGTCTTAAAAACATGGAAAGGGATAACTTTTAAAATCGCATGAGAAAATCAAAATCGCATATTGCAAGATCAGGATCTGAAAAAAAAAAAGAAATTCGCATGTATGTTATCTAAAATCGCAAGTTTGAAATATATATGCTATAATACCTCCAATAAACCATCTCCATGGGCTTTAAAGTCCTTCAACAATATCTTGATCTGTGCACCCTCTATTTTGGTGTCCATCGGCAGACATTCAGAAATTGTACCATGAATCTCTATTTGCTGATCAAAGAATATAGACCTGGTGAATATCTTAGCAGCATCTTTTTCCAAAGAAGTTTCGGTCCAATTAGCAGGCTCAATATATCTTGAAATATGATCATTCTTTCTATGATTAAACCTTTGGACATCCATTGCACCATCAAAATGATTCATAAACTCTACGAGAGTGAGTTGTGAATTAGCAACCTGGCAGAAAAACTGGTTCTCACTCTCTGATCTTGAAGTTGTTCTCATAAGTCCCGACATTGGCTCGTGCCGGTAAAAAGCCGGAATCCACATGGATCTCATCACAAACATATCATCAATCCATTTGTTTTCTGTGAGACCGAACTCAATCATCACCAACTTCCACTCTCTCTCAAATTCTTCGGGCTCAATGGAATCAGTCCATACAATGTCACACATCCTCCTTTTAAACTCATCGTTATTGCACAACTCATGTCCAACCTATAAAAATAAATGTTTTTTAAATCTATAATATAAAAAACATAACGCTAACGAAAGACAATATATCATGCTATACCTTATTTGCCACTTTTTTCATTATGTGCCACATGCACAATCTGTGTCTGCTGGTAGGGAAAACCTCCTCAATAGCCTGTTTCCTAGCAGGGACTTGATCGGTCACTACAACCTTTGGCTTCCGGCCAAATGACTTTAAGAATGAATTCAGAAGCCATTTATATGATTCAATGCTCTCCGATGCCAACAACCCAGCTCCAAGGGTTACATTTCGACAATGGTTGTCAATGCCAGTGAATGGAACATACACCATCTTGTACCTGAACAACACATGCGAATTACACATTGAAAACATGCGAAATAGACAGATATCACATGCGAAACAAAAAGTATAACATGCGATATACTCAACATCACTTCTTCAACATGTCTGCACATGCAATATTACAAAGCTCATGAAGACATATAACATGCGAAAATTAGTAAAAAAAACATTACCTGTTTGTCTTGAAAGTTGCATCGAACGATATCACATCCCCAAATTCCATATAGTTAAGCTTGCATAAACCATCAGCCCAGAACAAACCAGTTAACCGTTTGTCATCATCAACAGAATATTCAAAAGAATAATCAGCTAAATACTGTTTTTTTTCAGTCATCCTATTAATCACCATGTCAGCATCATATTCTCCTATATAGCTGTTAATTCGCTTCCTAAAATTTTTGCAATCATCAACCGTGGCACCAACGTTCTCAAAACCACCATAACGTTTCCTCATTATATGGAAAGCTTTGACGGGACCAAGGTTTAAAGTGCCTAGTTCCCAAACCAACTCCTCCTGGACATCTGACAACTGTCTGTATGCTGGCAACATGTGAATATCATCTTGACATACAAACTTATGATTATGGCCATCAACAAATCTCTTTACTGTATATAATCTACCATCCATAGTGCAAATCATAAGTTGAGCTTTGCATCCAGTTCTAATAGTCCCCATGTTCCTTGTTTTAAATTGCTTTTTTGACTTCGAACGATCATCAATACACAGTGGCTTATGTCCCTCTTTAGAGCAAACAAAATACTTAGTTTTGATTATACCACCACTGTGTACTTCACCACCTTTACGAGTAGAAAACCCCGCTAACTTAGCATGTGATTGGTAAAACACATATTCTTGTTCAATAGAGATAAATTGCATTCCAACAACAGGTGTAGCTGATGCTTGAACCTCCGGAGTGTAGACCCTTTCATATACATGAATCAAAATGAGAAAACAAAAAATGTGCGAATTATGGGACTAGTTACATGCGAAATCTTAATAACAGCATGATTTCATCATAAAAACAAAGTCACATGCGAATTGTATAAACAATAACATGCGGAAATGATAATTTTGATTAATTTGTTTTACATATGCGATTTATAATGCAATAACATGCGAAAATGCGTAAAGAAAAAAAATCAAATGCGAATTGTAATAGTAGTAACATGCGAATTTGTGCATTTTGCTTTCATATCAACATTCAAACTTCAAAACACAGCTACAACAATATAAAAACATTGCTACGATTAAAACAAAAAACAAGTATACGAACAATTTAGAGATCTGAATTAACATAATTACCATTAAACAACTCGTTTACAGCACTTGTACTTGCAATTGGATTTGGATTTGCATGTGGCGGATTTAATACATCCTCAATCGAAACTCTCTGATATGCAGATAATTGAGCATGATCACCGATCGGTCGAGTTTCTTCAAGATCAACCTCTGTTCGTCCAGTGCTGCTCTGTGGATCCATCGAAAACAAAAAACAATTGAATGAAACCCTAACACAGACGAACGAAAACTGCAATTTGAGAATTATGAAAAATTTGAAACTGATTCGAATGATAATTACCGGGATATTAGTGTAACGAACATCTCGGTGATTGAATGAAGAGACGGATTTGCCCTCAGATGGTTGAATTAATTGTCTGATTTAACCTTATTAAAGAAAAACTGAATCAGGACACGTGTATGGCTCAAAATCTCGCGTATGTAATGTACGATAACCATATTTGTACTATACTCTTTACCTATATATATATATATATATATATTTTGAAAATTAACTTCATTAATATACAATTTATTAAAGCGTATAGGAAAATCACAGTATTTACTCATTTATTGTGGTGTTCCTTGGTGGTTGGAAGCGATGATGGCCAGTGGTGCTCCTTGGTTTGATGAAGTTGGTGTGCGGGTGGCTTAGAGAATTAGGGTTTAGTGAAGTGGATAAATAAAGAAGACCTAAATACCCTTCAAATTAAAAACAAGAATTCAAAAACATGCCAGTTTACTCTAGGTATTTATTTGATTCATTTTGAGCCAATTTATATTTTGTAGTTAGTTAATAATGTTATGAATATTATAAAAATATCAAGATTTACCTCTAGATCTACCAAGTAAGTTTTTTTTTGAACGGCGAAAATTCTATGATTATAGAACGAGGGCCAGCAAGCTGTAACTTATAGATAATGTACCATACTACTTGTCTATATCCTTTTGTAGTATAAATATTAGCTTAACGTAGAAGAGAAAATGTACCTCATGTATACCCTTTCATAAGTTATACATTTATCTCCTTATTCTTACAATCTTTCTAAAGTTCTCAAAGTTTTAGCACAAATCTTGTGTTAATTCTTGTTATATTATAACACGTTATCAGCACAAGTCGCTTATATCCTAATCAAAAAAGTTTTTAAGTACAAAGATATTCATCATAAGCAATGTAAGCACTTCGTTAACTTTATAATATACCTTAAAAAAATTTCAGTCGAAAGAAAATTTTATTATACATATCTCATAACTACGAGACTACTAACAAATAACAATCTAACCGTTATTTACGTATCTGACATTTAATTATGCATCTAACTTTTACTTTTATCGCAACTAAATTTTATTTATACACACACGCTCACATTTCACTTAGAGTTTACACTTATTTATGTATACTAATATTTTTATTCTTATTATTATGCATCCTAATTTTTATAAAATAACATTTCTTTAATACCTCATATATTATCTTATCTTATTTACAAATACACATACCCCCCACATATATATGAGAATGTTAACGTACAATATTCCTTAACGTGCGATGCGTACGACATCTCTAATCACGCATGAACAAAAACACATAATCACACATGAACAAAATCAGAAATCACGCATGATGTAAACCCTAATCACGCATGTTATAAACATAATTACACACATTATAATTTTCTCACGTGCGCATCGTACGTTAAGTAATATTGTATTTTACACTTTCAGTATACGTATATGGCAAAGATAAATAAAAAACCCTACTTAGTTAAAGAAACCCATAAAACTTTACATCTACCATTGTTTAGTTGTGATCATTTTGGTTGTATACATGATGTTACTTTTAATATAATAATAAGCGAAAGTACAGGCATGGGTATTATCGGTATGAATAAAATTGAGGGTAAATTACACTTTTCGTTCTTTATGTTTGTACCAGATTGCAATGGATGACCTTTAACTTTAATAATTACACTCACAATCCTCTTTTTGTAAAACTCGTTACAACATACGTCCTTTGGCCCTAACCTGGTTAAAACTTTTAGTTAACCTAGACATGTGCCTTGCACATGAGGGTATCTTAGTAAATAGTATATTTTAAATATATTTAAACAAATATAAATCAGATTATTAAAAATAAAATAATAATAAGATATAATTATATATAAAACAATCTCTCTCAACTCTTTCTTCCCTTTCTCTCTCTCTCTCTAAACCAACCCCCACCACCACCATCACCACCAAATCACCAAAACAAAACTGAAGTTCGTCATCGCTCGCTCCCCAAAGATCAGTCGTGACATCAATCCTTGAGCATCACCACCACCATCCATTGTTGTAGTCAGGAGTACGTCCACCACAGTCACAGACAAACAACCACCACATCCTTATCTCCAGTCCTAAACGGCTACTAGAACTGATTACCACCACAAAATCAACACCGTCGACGATAACCTTATAACCCCCAATCTTAACCACCACCATAACCTAGGGTTTCAAGTTGGAGTGCCTACAACACCACCGCCCTTCTATATTCTTCCACACATTCAGGGGTGCCTTAGGGTTTCATTGTTTCTGTGATGATGGTAAAGCTCCATTTCAAACCTTTTTGCTTCTGATGGCTAGAAAATATGAGATGCAACTAAAGAACAAAAATGGAGATTATACTAATTTTGACCAAATTTGTTGGCCGTGGTTTAAAAAATGTCACAATTTGAAAAGAATTCAACTGATATTATTCTTTGTGTGGGTGTTTTTTAAATGTAGCAACTTTTGTTTTGTTTTTTTTTATGATGGACTTGATGTGGATGTTGGTGGATTGGATTCTTTGTGGTGAGATTATAAGAATAAAGAACAATGGATAATATCAGTGCTATAGTTGAGATTGTCGAACTATTAGCGCTATAAAGAACATGCCTAACTTAACTAATTTTTTTTAACCAGGTTAGGGCCAAAGGACGTATGTTGTAACGAGTTTTACAAAAAAAGGACTTTGAGTATAATTATTGAAGTTAAAGGTCATCCAAGCAATCCGGTACAAACATAAAGGACGAAAAATGTAATTTACCCTAAAATTGATGTCTTTGAAAAATGTAACTGCGTTGTACGTTTCTCATTAATAACCTCTACGCTTCGATACTATTTGATACTGGTGCGGACAAAAGCTTTGTTTCAGTTGAATTTGAATCTTTGTTAAACTGTGCACGCTCTAAACTACCCAAGTCGTTCTTAGTCGAGATTGTCGATGGTAAGTTTATCTTAGTCGACACTATTCTCCGTGATTGCCTCCTCACTCTTAACGATCACGTTTTCACTATTGACCTCATACCCATGCAACTGGGTAGCTTCGATATCATAGTAGGTATGGATTAGTTACGTAAGAACCATGCTGAAATCGCTTGTCACGAGAAGTACGTTCGCTTACCTCTCCCATCTGGTGATACATTGCACGTCTATGGAGACAGACCTTCTAGAGGATTGAAATTGATGTCATGCACTCAAGTGAATAAATGCTTACGTAAACAGTACTTTGCCATTTTAGCTCACGTAGTGGAAGAAAAGGCCAAGGGAAAGAGCGTAAGTGATGTTCCAGTAGTGTGCGATTTCCCTGATGACTTTCCTGAAGATCTTCCTGGTTTCCCTCCACCACGATCTGTTGACTTTCGTATTGATCTCATACCTGGTTCGACTCCTGTTGCCAAGGCTCCTTACCGACTTGCACCATCTGAGATGCAAGAGTTATCTAGTCAACTGCAAGAACTTCTTGACAAGGGTTTTATACGTCCAAGTACCTCACCTTGGGGTGCTCCTGTACTTTTCGTCAAGAAGAAGGATGGTTCGTTTCGCATGTGCATCGACTACCGTGAACTTAACAAACCCACCGTCAAAAATCGTTATCCTCTCCCTCGCATCGACGATCTATTTGACCAACTACAGGGCGCAAGTTGTTTCTCTAAAATCGACCTTCGATCTGGTTATCATCAACTTCGTGTTCTCGAAGAAGACATCCCCAAAACCGCATTTCGCACTCGTTATGGACACTACGAGTTCGTGGTTATGCCTTTTGGCTTGACCAACGTACCTGCTGTGCTCATGGATCTAATGAATCATGTTTGTAAACCTTACTTGGATCGTTTTGTAATAGTTTTTATTGATGATATTCTCATTTATTCAAAGACTCGAGCTGATCATGAACGCCATTTACGCCTCATACCAGAACTTTTACGTGGTGAACGTTTATACGAAAAGTTTTCTAAGTGCGAATTCTGGATCAAGGAAGTACAATTTCTTGGGCACGTTGTTAGCTGATGTGTGTAAAATGCAACATATAAATTACATCAAATGAGGCATAAAACTAACCCTTTTTAGTACTAATGTTGGAAAAAGTGTGCTTTTGTCTTCCTTTTGTATTTTCCGGACCAAATGAGCTTAAATGAAGAAAAGGAACAAATGTGCAGCAAAATCTAACATAAATACAAGAAAAGGAATAAACGTGGCATGCCCGACCCCTCGACAGCATCTTCCCAAGCAAAAACAAAGATACAGAAGGCTGACCACGGCTCCGTGCCCAGCGGACACGGGGGCGTGGCCAGGTGTCTGCAGAAAAGATAAAGCTGTAGAAGCTTCTATTCCCAGCACAGGGGCGTGCCCAGCTCAACACGGGCCGTGGTCAACGCTAAGATTTGCAGAATCTTGCAAATCTTGATAGTACAGATACGCTTCTGCACACGGGGCCGTGCAGAGCGAACACGGGGGCGTGTGGAGCCATATACACACAATTGCAATTCATGAAGTAAGAGAAAGAGGATGGACACGGGGCCGTGCCCAATGGACACGGGGCCGTGTCCGGGCTTCTGTGCAGGCTATAAATAGGGGTGCTTGGTTCACTTCAAAGGCATCCCGTGCCAAACCACCTCTCGCCCACTTCACCACCACTCCACCACCACTACAACCCACATCCACCACCATCATCCATCATCCACCTTAGAATGTGTGTAGTAGTTTCGGGATCCAAGATTGATAGTAAGAGTTCTTAACAATCAAAGGCCATGTTTGCCTAAGTCTCTTACATCACTTGGTGAAGACAAGAATTTAATGTAATACTTTTGATTTTTAATCTTTTCGCACTTTTTATTTGGTTTTGTATTAATGACTTTAATAACTAGTTTCTTATGTTGAAGGTGAAACTTCCTTATCATTTGTCCGTGGTGTCTTGGTGTTATTTTACTGTCTATATAAAATAAAAGATTTTCACCATTCATATCTCTACGGTCTATATAGAGATATGTTGGCTACCTGGTCGGGGGTTAAGGGAATGGTTTGGTAAGGTTCTTGCCTTGTTCAGTGTATAGATCCTGCAAGGACCTGGGTCAAGCTTACAAGGACCTCCTTCAATACCCACTGGTATTGGATGGCGGGGGTGCGAATGGCTTGATCCTCTCATATGTAAACTACTATTAATCCATTAACCCGGCTACTTGGGATTGTATCCCTGCTGACTCAAACCACTTAGCCGAGGATAACGTCACCTTCAAAAGAGGGGCCTACCACATTACGCATTAATAACTTAATTAATTATCTTTCAATATTCCGACCCTTTGGGATTGTATCCTTGCTGACTCAAACCACTGGGTTGAGGGTAACGTCACCTTCAAAAAAGGGGCCTACTACTATAACTAAGATAATCTTTTAAAAAGTGCAAAAGTGCGGAAATCATCAAAGGTTACATTAAAGGCGAGTCGGATCCAAGTGATTCATCTTGTCTATCTATTTTTATTTTATTTTTCAGCATTTTTAGTTTTTATTTTCATGTTTAAAACCTTTTCTTTAAAACTTGACTAAAGTGTTAAAAAGGGCTAAAGTGTGTTTAGTGTTAGTAGAATATCGTGGTTTATAAATTTAAAACTTGACGAAAGTGTTAAAAAGGGCTAAAAATATCAATAAAAACATATAACACACTACCCACATCAAGTTTTTGGCACCGTTGCCGGGGACACAAGGATTTTATGAAAGTTAGGAATCAACGGCCTAATCGTTTTTCTTATTTTTTTTTTCTGTTTTTTAGGATTTTTCTAAATTTTCTAGCTTCTGCAGACTGCAGCACGGGGCCGTGCCTGGTCGGACACGGGCCGTGCTCAGCATCCTTACTGGCAGTTTTTATTTTCCGAGTTATAGAGAGCCGAGCACGGGGCCGTGTCGAACTCTCCAATAACAGGGATCCGGAAAACAATCACTGTAACTCCGACCACGGGGCCGTGGTGAAACTTCTGACCAACAATCGTTTTGTTTTTATCGCAGGACTTGGAAACCAGGCGCCACACCTGAACTTCCTACGCAGTGCATGAGCTCCAGTTCCAATAAAGACATAAAGGAGCCTCTAGACGAACCCGAACGCTTTCTAAGAAAAAGACTTAAAGCTAAAATCCAAGAGAAAGTTTCGGGGGACCCACTTCAAATGGCGGATCAACGTACCCTAATGGATTACCTACGGCCCACGGTAGGTATTCTCGGTGCCACTATCAATGCACCGAATGTCGATGCCAACAACTTCGAACTTCGGCCGCATTTGATTCAAATGCTTCAAAATTCCGCGACTTTCCATGGGCTTGCGGACGAAGATCCCCATTTACGTATTACCAACTTTTTGGAAATATGTGATACTTTTCGGATCAACGGAGCATCGAATGACGCCATCCGCCTTCGAATGTTCCCATTTTCACTAAAAGACAGAGCTAAGGCTTGGCTTAACACCCTCCCAGTTGGTTCGGTAAACACTTGGGATGAACTGGCCCAAAAGTTCTTGTATAAGTATTTCCCTCCTTCTAAAACAGCTAAATTAATGACTGAAATTAATACATACTCACAAGAGGACGGGGAATCCTTATATGAAACTTGGGAAAGGTTCAAGGAGCTACTAAGAAAGTGCCCTCATCATGGTCTTGCGGTATGGCAACAAGTATCCACTTTCTATAATGGGTTGTTGCCACACACAAGACAAACACTTGACTCTAGCTCCGGGGGACTTCTAGGTAATCGTCGCCCAAATGAAATTTATAATCAAATTGAGGAAATTGCTCAAAACAATTTTCAGTGGCACACTCCCTGAGGCACAAAATCTATTGCCCCAGGCGCCCATAAGGTTGACGAAAGCACTTCTTTACAAGCCCAAATCGAGGCCCTCTCTTCGAAAATCAAAAAGTTAGAAATGGCAAAAACGGCCTCGGTTATGGCTTGTGAGGGGTGTGTAGGCCACATGAAAAATGGAGTTGTATGAAAGAAATGGATAATCAAACAGAAACGGTAAACTACATTGATAATAGACCTAGACCGTCAGGTCCTCCGACGGGTACCTACAACCAAGGATGGCGTAACCACCCTAACCTTGGTTGGAGAGAGCCCCACAATAGTAGTAACCAACAAAATCAAAACCAACAATCAAACTTTCAACAACCAAGAAATGAGTCACAAAATTTCTCTCAACAACAACAAGGGGACGAGAGAGGCTTGAGGATACTATCTCACGCCTCATCTTCGACACCGAAAAGAAAAACTCGGATCGATTTCAACAAATGGAATCGAACTTTAGAAATCAACAAGCTAGTATTCAAAACATTGAAAAACAACTAAATCAGCTAGCTCAAAATTTCTCCGAGAGACCACAAGGCGCGTTACCCAGCAATACCGAAACCAACCCAAAGGCGCAAGTGCATCTCATCACATTGAGAAACCGTACCATAGGTCCCGAAGAGGCTCCACTACCTCCAACTGAAAAGAGTTCGTCTAACCAAACCGCAACTTCACCGACGCCCCAAAAAGAGACGACCCCTCCGCCAAATCAAGAGCCTACCAAGAATCCTCCAGTACCTTACCCCGGTCGGTTACTTCGCCAAAAGACCGATAAGCAATTCACAAAAGTCGTAAATTTACTAAAACAATTGCACATCAATCTTCCATTTGTGGAAGTCCTCACTCAAATGCCTAAATATTCAAAATTTATGAGAGAGTTTCTCACTCACAAAAGAAAAATTGAAACACTGCAATTAGTTAATTTAAGTGAAGAATGCTCCGCCGTACTACTTAACAAACTCCCACAAAAGAAAATAGACCCCGGAAGCTTCACCATCTCTTGTTCCATTGGGGGATCACCCATACGCAATTCGCTAGCCGATCTTGGGGCTAGCATTAATCTCATGCCCGCATCAATGTTTAACCGACTCGGACTAGGTAAAACAAGCCCCACAAAGATGAGCATACAACTTGCCGATAGGTTTATCAAATATCCACAAGGTGTCGCCGAAAATCTATTGGTAAAAGTCAGAGACTTTGTCTTCCCTGCCGACTTTGTCATACTAGATATGGAGGAACTGTCACGGCCCCAGTCCTGGTGTGACCCGGTCCTGGAGCCGCGGGCAGAAACCCGTGGTATTTATTATTTGAGTTGACAGCGGAAGTTTTAGAGGATCTTTTAAAACTTGAAAATGCCCAATTATTTTATTTCATAATTTGGGACAAACCCCGTAATTTACAATGAAGGAATTTCACGAGGAAATTCCCTGTTTTACAAAACATGTTTATTTATTTAACTGAGCCACCACTTCAAGCTTTATTAGTGCTCCGTAGCACTTTTCCTTGATTCACAGTAGGTCACCTGAAACACGTTTTAAAAATATTTTATCAGCGGGGAAATACTGGCAAGTCACTCAATTTTGATAAAACGACACATAGTTATAAATTACAGCATAAGAGCGATTACAATGGCCACTATCTTATTTTTATTTGGCGCCGTGTCACACCCTGGTGACGATGGTCATACCACTATTGGGTCCTTTCACCCAAGTAGTGATGATTATCATTGTTAGGTTGGTGAACCTAACCGTGAGAAATTAGTAATGTGCACAATACCCCACTTGCCAGTGATTCAAGATGACCACGACTTAATCCCTGTAATTATAACTTTGAAAATAATTTGAGATTTAGTAAAACGGTTGATAAAAAGAGAATGACTCACATTGCAAGTTTAGATGGGCAGAGTTTAGCCTACTGATAAGCCTGATAACCTAATTTAAATAACAATGCACACGAAACTAGGTCAGTAACTTATCACAGAATTTACGATAAGCTCACGAAATCAAAACCCTCACGACGAATGACAAAGTATAGCCCTGATTTGGGCAGCACTTAAACATCCATCGGATCAGTTTCAATCAATCGGAGATTGTATCATAGCAGTGATCGAGTTAATACCCTGTATTCGTAGCAGCGTTTCTCTACGTGAAAGTGTGATTTTGAGCAGTTTCCTTCGTTTTTGAGTAAAGTTTTCGAGCACAGAAGCAAGTCCCATGCACCAGCAATTTATAGCAGGAAAATGGGTTTTACGCGGCCCGCGAGGGCCACCTAGTCTACAACTAGGGCTAGCGTGTCACACCTAGGTGCACCATGTTGGGATTGAACCCTACCAAAGGAACAGATAATGAAAGCCAAAACCGGATCACAATAGTGGATTCACAATAAGCAACTGTTTACACTAAGTCTTCTCCCTTGAAAGTGATTATAACAGCTGATGGTCTTACATCCACTGCCCGGATACAAATGCTGCTGTTATTCAAAACCACTGATGAAGCCAGAAGACTGCTGAGAACTAAGCACTGCTGGTACAATCTACTGATGACAAAGCACTGCCATATCAAGGACTGATCAACCTTGAGGAACGCACTAATGTAAAGAGAGAGCAGTAGTTTAGTATGTCAACTGTTTTATGTATAGTCAGTGGTTAAGATTAGCAGTGTTTGTAAAAGAACAGTAGATATAGGTTGTTAGGCTGTTAGACGTCGCTTTCATGGTGACGTCAGCTGAGATGCCTCAGTGGTTTGGATTGTCTATAAATGGAACAGTACTCTGTACTGTTACATTTGATCGTTTTGAGTGAGTTCTTCTCCTCAATTTAATCCTTTCATCTTGTACAACCAACCTTGGAGCATTAGGCTGAGGGGGAGATTAGTTTGTGAGCTTTCATTATAATCTTTTGCTTTGATTTGTAATCTTTCAACTTAATGAGAAGCAAATGTTTATCAAAACTATTTTCCCTTTGATTGTGTTTACAAAGCTTGTTATTCATTTCCGCTGCACTTAAACTCTGTTCATTTCTATTTGATTTGTTCAAATTATACAAACAAGCACAATCATGAGAGCCTTCGATCCTAACAATTGGTATCAGAGCTCGGACAGTCAAATTCGATCTAACAATCAATTTGACATAACAGTTCAGCTAAAAAATTCATTGATACTAAGGTTGGTTGTATTCAGTTGAAAAACAGAGTAACGAGTAACCAGTTCAAAACTGTTAGTCCAAAAACTCTGTAAAACAACCAAGATATCATAAGACGCACAAATTTCATACAACAAATGATGTCTTACATAAGTCACTCATAGTTTTCAGATCTGAAAACAAGTCTGTTAAACTATGCTATCATTTTTCTTTTCAAAATTGATTTCAATTGTTGTTATGAAATTTGTGATGTTTTCATTATATTAAATGCTAAAGTATGAACCTCGGATTAACAAAAACCTATGTTCATAAAAACATTGATGTTTTTGCTAACGAAAAAGAGGGAAATTAAAACTTTAGTCACTTGATCTTATGTGTTGAAAAACAGGTTGAGATCCTCAAAAGGAACAAACCAACCTAGTTAAAGATACATTAAGAAAATCAGGGATAAAAAATGTCCAGATCATAGGTGATGTGAAATTTGGCATGAGCATGTGCATAAATGACCAAATCTCTCAAAACATTACTACAAAATGATTTTGGAATAAGTATTCCTTCAATAAATACCTCCTAGTGAGTATTTCAGTACTTATGAATGGGAAGGGTAAAATGGGAAGAAGATAATCATAAAAACTCAAAAAGTGTGTTTATCTCAAAACTTTTGAAGTCAAAAGAAAAGAGTATAAATACAAAACACTTAAGAGTCAAAAGTTGGGGTAACAATGGTCATTAAGCAATTGTGTGCATTCATTGGTTCAGGTAACAATAGTATTCGCAGAGAATAAACTTTCAAAAGGACTAGACAAATTTTCAGAATTATCACATAGTAACAAAAACTACACCAGGGTTTTCGGAAACTCATGTGATCTTGTGTCCTCATTTGTCTGTTGTCAATCAATCAACAAGAGAATGGTACCAAACAGTGGTCAAAATGTATTTAAAATTTCATACCACTTTTGTCAAATCACTGACCATTTTCATAAGCTTGAGATTGATATGATTAGAAGTTTCAGTGAAAATTATACCAGATTCTTTTTGATGTTGTTTTCAGAAAATCCTTTATTTATTTTTCTAAAAGGATTTTCTCGAATAAGGCAGGATATATCATTCTTCATTTTTTTAAATAATATATTTTGAACCCTTACTGGTTTTTGATAGTAAAGGTTTCAATCTTCTGTCAGGATGTATAACCTTTATTTCTCTTGGTTGTATTATCCTCAAAACAGATTAAAAGGAATTTGGTACAAGTGTCAAGGTCATATCTAACTCAAGTTTGTCTTAAAATTGATCAAAGATTGATTACCAAAAGACATTGAAAAACTGGGGGTACTAAACCACTGTCAAGGAGTTGTAAAAACTTCAATATGTGTAAATGACATGTGGCAAAACCTTGAATGAAAATTCTCAAAACAGTTGCTGACATAATTGTCTTTCAAATCATTACCATTATCTTACCCTTAACCACTGTTTTGCTCAAACATCTGTTTCCTAAATACTGCCCACTGCTGAAAGTCAGCCACTGATCCTTCAATTTCTTGGCAAGCACTGATGTTCAAAATCAATGTCTTATCCACTGATATGCTATCTACTGATAGTAAAAATCACCCACTGTTATCACATTATTACCGTTGTAACTACTGAGGCTTGGTACATCAGTGGTTCTCAAAACAACTGTTCTCCATTCTTCATCCATTTCATCAGAGGTTGGCACGTGGTCAGTTTTTAGCCCTCAGATCTTTGTAACCGCTGCCACATCAACACTCATTTTCCCTTAATAAAACCCTGATCAAAATCCCCAAACAGGGCTTTACACTATCGAATTGAATTCTAAAATTCTCTTCTCAAAGCAGTTTTCAACCCTCATCCCAAATCATTCTCTACTCTTCCACATCAAAATGACGAAATCAAAATCAAAGTCAAAATCATCATCATCATCATCTTCCAAAGAGGTCGCTCAAACAGCCGCGGAACCCATTGAAATACAGTACAAATCTCCTCACAACTACTTGGGTCTACTCACAAAACCCACAAACAACCACACTTTTGATTCCATCATCGACACATTATCTGAATCAAAGTACAAAACTTTGTTGATAGCAGATGCTCCCATTTACCAACAAACCCAGAGAGAGTTCTGGAAAAATGCTACGCTTGAAAAACAAGATGATAAAGTAGTAGCCATCAACTCCTCGATACAGG
>JARYGA010060434.1:42292-84138 GCA_030545235.1 Helianthus tuberosus
GATCCGGTTTTGGCTTTCATTATCTGTTCCTTTGGTGGGTTCAATCCCAACAATCTCCCCCTGGAACAGATAATGCCAAAACCCTTCATTATTCTGGATTTTTATTTCTCATCAGTAGTTCCCTTGCTTGTCTTTTAAATTCTTCTTCAAATTCTTTGGAACTTGTGTCATCCTCATCCCTGCACAATGAAAGTTCAAGGAGATCCTGCAAATCTTCAACGCTAAGGCCTAGTGCTTCTTTCCTTGATATATACTTCATCTCACCATTGGATCTGACCAGGGTCAATACATGGGTCTTTTGATCAGAGAGCCACTTTAGTACTTTTGAACCCAATGGGTTTCTTGGGAGAGTTTTATTCTCTGATGAGCTATGAGATTTTGGCCTTGAGAAAAATTGTAAAGCAGTATCCTGAACTTCAGACATTCTTTTGAAAGCTTCTTCTATGACTTCATTTGCTGCAGCTATATCTTCTGCAACTTTTTTGTCAATTTGTTCTTGTGTCTTTTGTTGATCAAGCTCATTGTCTGAGATATCTGCTAAAGTGTTTGGTGATGCAGGTTTGGTTAATACCCTTTTGAAAAGGTTTTGAAGACTCACTAAACTATCTTCTTTTAGACCCATTTTCTTGATGGCTTCTGTGAAGTACTCAGCTTCCTTTTCTTTTTCTTCTTCACTGGTCAGCAGTTTTCCTTTTTCTTGGTTTTCCACATGGATAGGGTTATCTGCTGATGTGAGCAGTGTTTTAAGAGCATCCAGCTGTTGTTCCATCTTGTTGTAGTCTGCCTTTTTAGAAGTGCCTGAGACTGTTATCTTTCTTTTCTTCAGCCGTTCATAAGCCTCGTCGGTATACTGCTTTGTCCATTTTGCTATGGCTTCAGCAGTATCCACCTTAGCATTTATCAGTTCCTGCTTTTTCTTTTTGTATTCAGAAGTAAGATCAGCAATTAGCTTTTTGTACTTATTCCAATTTGGAGCTGTCTTCTTCTTACTTGGATCATTTTTAATCCTTTCAATCTTGTTTGCTTCATGCTTCAAGGCAACCAGTGGCCACTCTTCAAATTGGTTTTCTTCAGCTTGATAGAATTTTTCTTTCATTATATATGCAAGATATTCTTTTCTCATTGCTTTTCGTTGATCTGTCTTTTCTTTGATCAGCTCTTGTGCATAGTCTTCCATCAACTTGACTTTTGTGAGCAAGAATACCATTCTTTCTGCAATGGCTTCATCACCTTCATCTTTGCATTCAAGCTTAGCTCTAATCCTTGCTTACCTTGCTTTCATATCGAGATATTCATCCATGTTTTCTAGGACTATGAAGCCAATGAGAGAATGAAATCTTCTTTTTGAAGGATCTTCCTCGGTGTAAAATTGTCTCATCTCATTTTTCACAGCATCTAGTTCCAGTGGATATTTTGCGGCAACAGGATCATATTTTTCATCAGTGGGTTGAGTTGTTTCTCTTTTTCTTTTGTGAAGCTTTACGGATGAAGAGGGTTTTGGTTTTGATGTAGAAATGAAGAGAGCAGTGGTGGATGGTTGACAAACAGCTGTTGAAACAACTGGTGTTTCAACCTCTGTTGTCATTATAACTACTGATGTGTCAGTAGATGTCTTCTGCTTTTGAGCAGGGGTTGAAGTTTGTGAAGTTGTTTTTGGTGATGTTGATGGAGAATCATCATCAGGAATGAAAACCCTTCTCCTTTTTATTGTAGGAGAGGCTGATGATGTCTTGGGTGGATCAGTGGTTTGAGTGATGGAAAGTGTCTGACTAATAGCTGTTGAAACAACTGGTGGTTCAACCGTTGTTGTCATTACAACAGATGTTGTAACATTTTTTGTCTTCTGTTTTGTGACAGGAGGTAATGGTGGTAGAGCAGTGGTTTTGGTGGTGTGTGGTGAAGTTGTGTGTGTTGATGAGATGACAGCTGTTTGGCTACTGCTAGCGGTTTTTGTAACTACTGTTGTATCAGCTGTTTGGATGGAAGTTTGAGATTTTGAACCTTTTGAGGATTTAGATGTCTGTTTTTCTTGTTCTGGTTCAACATACAGCCCATCTTCAATTCCCTTTTTCTTCAACTGCTTGATATTCTCCCCCTTTTTGGCATTATCTGCAAGGGGTTTATCCATGAAGAGGATAGTAGATGGAACTTTTCCAGTGGTGCTCTGGATGCTGGCCTTTATAGCCTTAATGTCTGCCTGAGTATCTTTGAATCTTGATTCCACCATGTTTGTCACCATTTGTACATGTATTGCATGCTGCTGGTCAGCCATTTATTTTTGTTTTTCAAGCAAGGGTTGAAAAAGATTCCAGAGCTCATTTGCAGCAAGTTCTTGTGGTGGAGCAGGTGCTTGAGGTGGAACAGCAGTGGTTTGTGCTTTTTGAGCTTTTAATAGCTGTTGCACCATATCCTTTATCTCAGCAACTGATGTTTCAAGTTTTTCAACTCTGCCCATCAATTCCTGATATTTTGAATCATCACCCACTTTAATGGGATCATCTGAATCCCCACCAGCAGTGGTTGTACCAATGTGTGACTTAGGAACTGAGTCCCAAAAATCACCCATTGATGCCCCTTGTTCTTGGTACTGGGGACTTCTTTCTTCAGCACTTGATAATCCTTTGATGGTACCAGTGGACAAAACAGCCTCACTAGTGGTTATCAGTGGTGCTATGGAAGAAATTGCCTTCAAGGGAGTCTGACTGATGAAACAACTATCCAAATGTAGATCTGTTGATCCAACATTTGTAGTTGCTGCTCCACTTGAACTACCACCGAGAGTTACTTGTAACTCAGGGGGTGTAACCTCCTCAGTTGTTGCTGGGATAGCAGGGGTAGTAGCATCAGACCCAGTCACTTGTGGGAGTATACTCTCAGTGACAGGTGATAGAGAGGAACTGGTTTGTGTCTGAGCTATAGCAACTGCATGCAACAAGGGTATTATTGATTGTGGCAGTATGATTGGTGAGGGTATGGGTGTTGAAAGAGACATGTCCTTAGGATCAGGACTGAGGAAGATGGATCTGATTGGGTCCAGAGCTTCATATTATGGGGTCCCTATGCTTACAACCTGGCCCTTTTGTGAGGATACAGGAGGAGTTTGAGGCAATGGTGGAGATCTTTCTACCAACTGCTGTGAGGAAGTAGCAGCAGTGGTTTGTGGTGACATTTGTTTTGTCACTGGCAGTTGCTCTGGGATCTCATCTTCCAGAGTTGCCTTTGTTTTGGGTTTGGTGGGTTTTCTGGATGTTTTCTTTTTGGTCTTTTTGGTAATGGCAGGTGTGGGTTTCAAAGTAGTGGTTGTGCTGCCATAATCACCTGGACCAGTGGGCTCAGCAGCAGATGTCTGAGGAGCAGTGACAGCTGCTAAATTCTGCTCAGACACCTCTGCTTTTGTTTTTATAGGTGCAAACATTCTAGTGAATGTTTCAGGTGTTAAACCTTTTATTTGAAAATAAACACCTTGTTTGGGCAAATTTTCATTTTCTTTTTCAAATTTTTGTTTAAAATAATAGCTTAGAAACCTTGGAAAAAGTAAAATTGATTTGCTATCAACATTCTTTACCAAGTCATTAAAGATCTCCTGGGAATAGTTGTAATTTTCATTGTTTAAAATAGCGTAACCCGGACATTGAATCTTCAATGGTATTTCGTTATAAGTTGTTGTTTTATTTGAAACACACATCAAAAGTGTGTGAAATAAAAACCTAGGTGCAGAAGGGAAGTAACCTTTTTGTAAGGAATCTACCTTTGATTGTTCTGCATACCCTCTTTCCAAAAAATCAGTTTTCAACTAGGTTTTATCAAAGGAAGTTTTACCTTTCTGATCATCGAGTTAGAAGACTTCTGAGATTGATTTTGGAGTGATTTGGATCGCTTTACCCTGTATCGAGGAGTTGATGGCTACTACTTTATCATCTTGTTTTTCAAGCGTAGCATTTTTCCAGAACTCTCTCTGGGTTTGTTGGTAAATGGGAGCATCTGCTATCAACAAAGTTTTGTACTTTGATTCAGATAATGTGTCGATGATGGAATCAAAAGTGTGGTTGTTTGTGGGTTTTGTGAGTAGACCCAAGTAGTTGTGAGGAGATTTGTACTGTATTTCAATGGGTTCCGCGGCTGTTTGAGCGACCTCTTTGGAAGATGATGATGATGATGATTTTGACTTTGATTTTGATTTCGTCATTTTGATGTGGAAGAGTAGAGAATGATTTGGGATGAGGGTTGAAAACTGCTTTGAGAAGAGAATTTTAGAATTCAATTCGATAGTGTAAAGCCCTGTTTGGGGATTTTGATCAGGGTTTTATTAAGGGAAAATGAGTGTTGATGTGGCAGCGGTTACAAAGATCTGAGGGCTAAAAACTGACCACGTGCCAACCTCTGATGAAATGGATGAAGAATGGAGAACAGTTGTTTTGAGAACCACTGATGTACCAAGCCTCAGTAGTTACAACGGTAATAATGTGATAACAGTGGGTGATTTTTACTATCAGTAGATAGCATATCAGTGGATAAGACATTGATTTTGAACATCAGTGCTTGCCAAGAAATTGAAGGATCAGTGGCTGACTTTCAGCAGTGGGCAGTATTTAGGAAACAGATGTTTGAGCAAAACAGTGGTTAAGGGTAAGATAATGGTAATGATTTGAAAGACAATTATGTCAGCAACTGTTTTGAGAATTTTCATTCAAGGTTTTGCCACATGTCATTTACACATATTGAAGTTTTTACAACTCCTTGACAGTGGTTTAGTACCCCCAGTTTTTCAATGTCTTTTGGTAATCAATCTTTGATCAATTTTAAGACAAACTTGAGTTAGATATGACCTTGACACTTGTACCAAATTCCTTTTAATCTGTTTTGAGGATAATACAACCAAGAGAAATAAAGGTTATACATCCTGACAGAAGATTGAAACCTTTACTATCAAAAACCAGTAAGGGTTCAAAATATATTATTTAAAAAAATGAAGAATGATATATCCTGCCTTATTCGAGAAAATCCTTTTAGAAAAATAAATAAAGGATTTTCTGAAAACAACATCAAAAAGAATCTGGTATAATTTTCACTGAAACTTCTAATCATATCAATCTCAAGCTTATGAAAATGGTCAGTGATTTGACAAAAGTGGTATGAAATTTTAAATACATTTTGACCACTGTTTGGTACCATTCTCTTGTTGATTGATTGACAACAGACAAATGAGGACACAAGATCACATGAGTTTCCGAAAACCCTGGTGTAGTTTTTGTTACTATGTGATAATTCTGAAAATTTGTCTAGTCCTTTTGAAAGTTTATTCTCTGCGAATACTATTGTTACCTGAACCAATGAATGCACACAATTGCTTAATGACCATTGTTACCCCAACTTTTGACTCTTAAGTGTTTTGTATTTATACTCTTTTCTTTTGACTTCAAAAGTTTTGAGATAAACACACTTTTTGAGTTTTTATGATTATCTTCTTCCCATTTTACCCTTCCCATTCATAAGTACTGAAATACTCACTAGGAGGTATTTATTGAAGGAATACTTATTCCAAAATCATTTTGTAGTAATGTTTTGAGAGATTTGGTCATTTATGCACATGCTCATGCCAAATTTCACATCACCTATGATCTGGACATTTTTTATCCCTGATTTTCTTAATGTATCTTTAACTAGGTTGGTTTGTTCCTTTTGAGGATCTCAACCTGTTTTTCAACACATAAGATCAAGTGACTAAAGTTTTAATTTCCCTCTTTTTCGTTAGCAAAAACATCAATGTTTTTATGAACATAGGTTTTTGTTAATCCGAGGTTCATACTTTAGCATTTAATATAATGAAAACATCACAAATTTCATAACAACAATTGAAATCAATTTTGAAAAGAAAAATGATAGCATAGTTTAACAGACTTGTTTTCAGATCTGAAAACTATGAGTGACTTATGTAAGACATCATTTGTTGTATGAAATTTGTGCGTCTTATGATATCTTGGTTGTTTTACAGAGTTTTTGGACTAACAGTTTTGAACTGGTTACTCGTTACTCTGTTTTTCAACTGAATACAACCAACCTTAGTATCAATGAATTTTTTAGCTGAACTGTTATGTCAAATTGATTGTTAGATCGAATTTGACTGTCCGAGCTCTGATACCAATTGTTAGGATCGAAGGCTCTCATGATTGTGCTTGTTTGTATAATTTGAACAAATCAAATAGAAATGAACAGAGTTTAAGTGCAGCGGAAATGAATAACAAGCTTTGTAAACACAATCAAAGGGAAAATAGTTTTGATAAACATTTGCTTCTCATTAAGTTGAAAGATTACAAATCAAAGCAAAAGATTATAATGAAAGCTCACAAACTAATCTCCCCCTCAGCCTAATGCTCCAAGGTTGGTTGTACAAGATGAAAGGATTAAATTGAGGAGAAGAACTCACTCAAAACGATCAAATGTAACAGTACAGAGTACTGTTCCATTTATAGACAATCCAAACCACTGAGGCATCTCAGCTGACGTCACCATGAAAGCGACGTCTAACAGCCTAACAACCTATATCTACTGTTCTTTTACAAACACTGCTAATCTTAACCACTGACTATACATAAAACAGTTGACATACTAAACTACTGCTCTCTCTTTACATTAGTGCGTTCCTCAAGGTTGATCAGTCCTTGATATGGCAGTGCTTTGTCATCAGTAGATTGTACCAGCAGTGCTTAGTTCTCAGCAGTCTTCTGGCTTCATCAGTGGTTTTGAATAACAGCAGCATTTGTATCCGGGCAGTGGATGTAAGACCATCAGCTGTTATAATCACTTTCAAGGGAGAAGACTTAGTGTAAACAGTTGCTTATTGTGAATCCACTATTGTGATCCGGTTTTGGCTTTCATTATCTGTTCCTTTGGTAGGGTTCAATCCCAACATGGTGCACCTAGGTGTGACACGCTAGCCCTAGTTGTAGACTAGGTGGCCCTCGCGGGCCGCGTAAAACCCATTTTCCTGCTATAAATTGCTGGTGCATGGGACTTGCTTCTGTGCTCGAAAACTTTACTCAAAAACGAAGGAAACTGCTCAAAATCACACTTTCACGTAGAGAAACGCTGCTACGAATACAGGGTATTAACTCGATCACTGCTATGATACAATCTCCGATTGATTGAAACTGATCCGATGGATGTTTAAGTGCTGCCCAAATCAGGGCTATACTTTGTCATTCGTCGTGAGGGTTTTGATTTCGTGAGCTTATCGTAAATTCTGTGATAAGTTACTGACCTAGTTTCGTGTGCATTGTTATTTAAATTAGGTTATCAGGCTTATCAGTAGGCTAAACTCTGCCCATCTAAACTTGCAATGTGAGTCATTCTCTTTTTATCAACCGTTTTACTAAATCTCAAATTATTTTCAAAGTTATAATTACAGGGATTAAGTCGTGGTCATCTTGAATCACTGGCAAGTGGGGTATTGTGCACATTACTAATTTCTCACGGTTAGGTTCACCAACCTAACAATGATAATCATCACTACTTGGGTGAAAGGACCCAATAGTGGTATGACCATCGTCACCAGGGTGTGACACGGCGCCAAATAAAAATAAGATAGTGGCCATTGTAATCGCTCTTATGCTGTAATTTATAACTATGTGTCGTTTTATCAAAATTGAGTGACTTGCCAGTATTTCCCCGCTGATAAAATATTTTTAAAACGTGTTTCAGGTGACCTACTGTGAATCAAGGAAAAGTGCTACGGAGCACTAATAAAGCTTGAAGTGGTGGCTCAGTTAAATAAATAAACATGTTTTGTAAAACAGGGAATTTCCTCGTGAAATTCCTTCATTGTAAATTACGGGGTTTGTCCCAAATTATGAAATAAAATAATTGGGCATTTTCAAGTTTTAAAAGATCCTCTAAAACTTCCGCTGTCAACTCAAATAATAAATACCACGGGTTTCTGCCCGCGGCTCCAGGACCGGGTCACACCAGGACTGGGGCCGTGACAGTTCCTCCATATCTAGTATGACAAAGTCGGCAGGGAAGACAAAGTCTCTGACTTTTACCAATAGATTTTCGGCGACACCTTGTGGATATTTGATAAACCTATCGGCAAGTTGTATGCTCATCTTTGTGGGGCTTGTTTTACCTAGTCCGAGTCGGTTAAACATTGATGCGGGCATGAGATTAATGCTAGCCCCAAGATCGGCTAGCGAATTGCGTATGGGTGATCCCCCAATGGAACAAGAGATGGTGAAGCTTCCGGGGTCTATTTTCTTTTGTGGGAGTTTGTTAAGTAGTACGGCGGAGCATTCTTCACTTAAATTAACTAATTGCAGTGTTTCAATTTTTCTTTTGTGAGTGAGAAACTCTCTCATAAATTTTGAATATTTAGGCATTTGAGTGAGGACTTCCACAAATGGAAGATTGATGTGCAATTGTTTTAGTAAATTTACGACTTTTGTGAATTGCTTATCGGTCTTTTGGCGAAGTAACCGACCGGGGTAAGGTACTGGAGGATTCTTGGTAGGCTCTTGATTTGGCGGAGGGGTCGTCTCTTTTTGGGGCGTCGGTGAAGTTGCGGTTTGGTTAGACGAACTCTTTTCAGTTGGAGGTAGTGGAGCCTCTTCGGGACCTATGGTACGGTTTCTCAATGTGATGAGATGCACTTGCGCCTTTGGGTTGGTTTCGGTATTGCTGGGTAACGCGCCTTGTGGTCTCTCGGAGAAATTTTGAGCTAGCTGATTTAGTTGTTTTTCAATGTTTTGAATACTAGCTTGTTGATTTCTAAAGTTCGATTCCATTTGTTGAAATCGATCCGAGTTTTTCTTTTCGGTGTCGAAGATGAGGCGTGAGATAGTATCCTCAAGCCTCTCTCGTCCCCTTGTTGTTGTTGAGAGAAATTTTGTGACTCATTTCTTGGTTGTTGAAAGTTTGATTGTTGGTTTTGATTTTGTTGGTTACTACTATTGTGGGGCTCTCTCCAACCAAGGTTAGGGTGGTTACGCCATCCTTGGTTGTAGGTACCCGTCGGAGGACCTGACGGTCTAGGTCTATTATCAATGTAGTTTACCGTTTCTGTTTGATTATCCATTTCTTTCATACAACTCCATTTTTCATGTGGCCTACACACCCCTCACAAGCCATAACCGAGGCCGTTTTTGCCATTTCTAACTTTTTGATTTTCGAAGAGAGGGCCTCGATTTGGGCTTGTAAAGAAGTGCTTTCGTCAACCTTATGGGCGCCTGGGGCAATAGATTTTGTGCCTCAGGGAGTGTGCCACTGAAAATTGTTTTGAGCAATTTCCTCAATTTGATTATAAATTTCATTTGGGCGACGATTACCTAGAAGTCCCCCGGAGCTAGAGTCAAGTGTTTGTCTTGTGTGTGGCAACAACCCATTATAGAAAGTGGATACTTGTTGCCATACCGCAAGACCATGATGAGGGCACTTTCTTAGTAGCTCCTTGAACCTTTCCCAAGTTTCATATAAGGATTCCCCGTCCTCTTGTGAGTATGTATTAATTTCAGTCATTAATTTAGCTGTTTTAGAAGGAGGGAAATACTTATACAAGAACTTTTGGGCCAGTTCATCCCAAGTGTTTACCGAACCAACTGGGAGGGTGTTAAGCCAAGCCTTAGCTCTGTCTTTTAGTGAAAATGGGAACATTCGAAGGCGGATGGCGTCATTCGATGCTCCGTTGATCCGAAAAGTATCACATATTTCCAAAAAGTTGGTAATACGTAAATGGGGATCTTCGTCCGCAAGCCCATGGAAAGTCGCGGAATTTTGAAGCATTTGAATCAAATGCGGCCGAAGTTCGAAGTTGTTGGCATCGACATTCGGTGCATTGATAGTGGCACCGAGAATACCTACCGTGGGCCGTAGGTAATCCATTAGGGTACGTTGATCCGCCATTTGAAGTGGGTCCCCCGAAACTTTCTCTTGGATTTTAGCTTTAAGTCTTTTTCTTAGAAAGCGTTCGGGTTCGTCTAGAGGCTCCTTTATGTCTTTATTGGAACTGGAGCTCATGCACTGCGTAGGAAGTTCAGGTGTGGCGCCTGGTTTCCAAGTCCTGCGATAAAAACAAAACGATTGTTGGTCAGAAGTTTCACCACGGCCCCGTGGTCGGAGTTACAGTGATTGTTTTCCGGATCCCTGTTATTGGAGAGTTCGACACGGCCCCGTGCTCGGCTCTCTATAACTCGGAAAATAAAAACTGCCAGTAAGGATGCTGAGCACGGCCCGTGTCCGACCAGGCACGGCCCCGTGCTGCAGTCTGCAGAAGCTAGAAAATTTAGAAAAATCCTAAAAAACAGAAAAAAAAAATAAGAAAAACGATTAGGCCGTTGATTCCTAACTTTCATAAAATCCTTGTGTCCCCGGCAACGGTGCCAAAAACTTGATGTGGGTAGTGTGTTATATGTTTTTATTGATATTTTTAGCCCTTTTTAACACTTTCGTCAAGTTTTAAATTTATAAACCACGATATTCTACTAACACTAAACACACTTTAGCCCTTTTTAACACTTTAGTCAAGTTTTAAAGAAAAGGTTTTAAACATGAAAATAAAAACTAAAAATGCTGAAAAATAAAATAAAAATAGATAGACAAGATGAATCACTTGGATCCGACTCGCCTTTAATGTAACCTTTGATGATTTCCGCACTTTTGCACTTTTTAAAAGATTATCTTAGTTATAGTAGTAGGCCCCTTTTTTGAAGGTGACGTTACCCTCAACCCAGTGGTTTGAGTCAGCAAGGATACAATCCCAAAGGGTCGGAATATTGAAAGATAATTAATTAAGTTATTAATGCGTAATGTGGTAGGCCCCTCTTTTGAAGGTGACGTTATCCTCGGCTAAGTGGTTTGAGTCAGCAGGGATACAATCCCAAGTAGCCGGGTTAATGGATTAATAGTAGTTTACATATGAGAGGATCAAGCCATTCGCACCCCCGCCATCCAATACCAGTGGGTATTGAAGGAGGTCCTTGTAAGCTTGACCCAGGTCCTTGCAGGATCTATACACTGAACAAGGCAAGAACCTTACCAAACCATTCCCTTAACCCCCGACCAGGTAGCCAACATATCTCTATATAGACCGTAGAGATATGAATGGTGAAAATCTTTTATTTTATATAGACAGTAAAATAACACCAAGACACCACGGACAAATGATAAGGAAGTTTCACCTTCAACATAAGAAACTAGTTATTAAAGTCATTAATACAAAACCAAATAAAAAGTGCGAAAAGATTAAAAATCAAAAGTATTACATTAAATTCTTGTCTTCACCAAGTGATGTAAGAGACTTAGGCAAACATGGCCTTTGATTGTTAAGAACTCTTACTATCAATCTTGGATCCCGAAACTACTACACACATTCTAAGGTGGATGATGGATGATGGTGGTGGATGTGGGTTGTAGTGGTGGTGGAGTGGTGGTGAAGTGGGCGAGAGGTGGTTTGGCACGGGATGCCTTTGAAGTGAACCAAGCACCCCTATTTATAGCCTGCACAGAAGCCCGGACACGGCCCCGTGTCCATTGGGCACGGCCCCGTGTCCATCCTCTTTCTCTTACTTCATGAATTGCAATTGTGTGTATATGGCTCCACACGCCCCCGTGTTCGCTCTGCACGGCCCCGTGTGCAGAAGCGTATCTGTACTATCAAGATTTGCAAGATTCTGCAAATCTTAGCGTTGACCACGGCCCGTGTTGAGCTGGGCACGCCCCTGTGCTGGGAATAGAAGCTTCTACAGCTTTATCTTTTCTGCAGACACCTGGCCACGCCCCCGTGTCCGCTGGGCACGGAGCCGTGGTCAGCCTTCTGTATCTTTGTTTTTGCTTGGGAAGATGCTGTCGAGGGGTCGGGCATGCCACGTTTATTCCTTTTCTTGTATTTATGTTAGATTTTGCTGCACATTTGTTCCTTTTCTTCATTTAAGCTCATTTGGTCCGGAAAATACAAAAGGAAGACAAAAGCACACTTTTTCCAACATTAGTACTAAAAAGGGTTAGTTTTATGCCTCATTTGATGTAATTTATATGTTGCATTTTACACACATCAGCTAACAACGTGCCCAAGAAATTGTACTTCCTTGATCCAGAATTCGCACTTAGAAAACTTTTCGTATAAACGTTCACCACGTAAAAGTTCTGGTATGAGGCGTAAATGGCGTTCATGATCAGCTCGAGTCTTTGAATAAATGAGAATATCATCAATAAAAACTATTACAAAACGATCCAAGTAAGGTTTACAAACATGATTCATTAGATCCATGAGCACAGCAGGTACGTTGGTCAAGCCAAAAGGCATAACCACGAACTCGTAGTGTCCATAACGAGTGCGAAATGCGGTTTTGGGGATGTCTTCTTCGAGAACACGAAGTTGATGATAACCAGATCGAAGGTCGATTTTAGAGAAACAACTTGCGCCCTGTAGTTGGTCAAATAGATCGTCGATGCGAGGGAGAGGATAACGATTTTTGACGGTGGGTTTGTTAAGTTCACGGTAGTCGATGCACATGCGAAACGAACCATCCTTCTTCTTGACGAAAAGTACAGGAGCACCCCAAGGTGAGGTACTTGGACGTATAAAACCCTTGTCAAGAAGTTCTTGCAGTTGACTAGATAACTCTTGCATCTCAGATGGTGCAAGTCGGTAAGGAGCCTTGGCAACAGGAGTCGAACCAGGTATGAGATCAATACGAAAGTCAACAGATCGTGGTGGAGGGAAACCAGGAAGATCTTCAGGAAAGTCATCAGGGAAATCGCACACTACTGGAACATCACTTACGCTCTTTCCCTTGGCCTTTTCTTCCACTACGTGAGCTAAAATGGCAAAGTACTGTTTACGTAAGCATTTATTCACTTGAGTGCATGACATCAATTTCAATCCTCTAGAAGGTCTGTCTCCATAGACGTGCAATGTATCACCAGATGGGAGAGGTAAGCGAACGTACTTCTCGTGACAAGCGATTTCAGCATGGTTCTTACGTAACTAATCCATACCTACTATGATATCGAAGCTACCCAGTTGCATGGGTATGAGGTCAATAGTGAAAACGTGATCGTTAAGAGTGAGGAGGCAATCACGGAGAATAGTGTCGACTAAGATAAACTTACCATCGACAATCTCGACTAAGAACGACTTGGGTAGTTTAGAGCGTGCACAGTTTAACAAAGATTCAAATTCAACTGAAACAAAGCTTTTGTCCGCACCAGTATCAAATAGTATCGAAGCGTAGAGGTTATTAATGAGAAACGTACAACGCAGTTACATTTTTCAAAGACATCAATTTTAGGGTAAATTACATTTTTCGTCCTTTATGTTTGTACCGGATTGCTTGGATGACCTTTAACTTCAATAATTATACTCAAAGTCCTTTTTTTGTAAAACTCGTTACAACATACGTCCTTTGGCCCTAACCTGGTTAAAAAAAATTAGTTAAGTTAGGCATGTTCTTTATAGCGCTAATAGTTCGACAATCTCAACTATAGCACTGATATTATCCATTGTTCTTTATTCTTATAATCTCACCACAAAGAATCCAATCCACCAACATCCACATCAAGTCCATCATAAAAAAAAACAAAACAAAAGTTGCTACATTTAAAAAACACCCACACAAAGAATAATATCAGTTGAATTCTTTTCAAATTGTGACATTTTTTAAACCACGGCCAACAAATTTGGTCAAAATTAGTATAATCTCCATTTTTGTTCTTTAGTTGCATCTCATATTTTCTAGCCATCAGAAGCAAAAAGGTTTGAAATGGAGCTTTACCATCATCACAGAAACAATGAAACCCTAAGGCACCCCTGAATGTGTGGAAGAATATAGAAGGGCGGTGGTGTTGTAGGCACTCCAACTTGAAACCCTAGGTTATGGTGGTGGTTAAGATTGGGGGTTATAAGGTTATCGTCGACGGTGTTGATTTTGTGGTGGTAATCAGTTCTAGTAGCCGTTTAGGACTGGAGATAAGGATGTGGTGGTTGTTTGTCTGTGACTGTGGTGGACGTACTCCTGACTACAACAATGGATGGTGGTGGTGATGCTCAAGGATTGATGTCACGACTGATCTTTGGGGAGCGAGCGATGACGAACTTCAGTTTTGTTTTGGTGATTTGGTGGTGATGGTGGTGGTGGGGGTTGGTTTAGAGAGAGAGAGAGAAAGGGAAGAAAGAGTTGAGAGAGATTGTTTTATATATAATTATATCTTATTATTATTTTATTTTTAATAATCTGATTTATATTTGTTTAAATATATTTAAAATATACTATTTACTAAGATACCCTCATGTGCAAGGCACATGTCTAGGTTAACTAAAAGTTTTAACCAGGTTAGGGCCAAAGGACGTATGTTGTAACGAGTTTTACAAAAAGAGGATTGTGAGTGTAATTATTAAAGTTAAAGGTCATCCATTGCAATCTGGTACAAACATAAAGAACGAAAAGTGTAATTTACCCTCAATTTTATTCATACCGATAATACCCATGCCTGTACTTTCGCTTATTATTATATTAAAAGTAACATCATGTATACAACCAAAATGATCACAACTAAACAATGGTAGATGTAAAGTTTTATGGGTTTCTTTAACTAAGTAGGGTTTTTTATTTATCTTTGCCATATACGTATACTGAAAGTGTAAAATACAATATTACTTAACGTACGATGCGCACGTGAGAAAATTATAATGTGTGTAATTATGTTTATAACATGCGTGATTAGGGTTTACATCATGCGTGATTTCTGATTTTGTTCATGTGTGATTATGTGTTTTTGTTCATGCGTGATTAGAGATGTCGTACGCATCGCACGTTAAGGAATATTGTACGTTAACATTCTCATATATATGTGGGGGGTATGTGTATTTGTAAATAAGATAAGATAATATATGAGGTATTAAAGAAATGTTATTTTATAAAAATTAGGATGCATAATAATAAGAATAAAAATATTAGTATACATAAATAAGTGTAAACTCTAAGTGAAATGTGAGCGTGTGTGTATAAATAAAATTTAGTTGCGATAAAAGTAAAAGTTAGATGCATAATTAAATGTCAGATACGTAAATAACGGTTAGATTGTTATTTGTTAGTAGTCTCGTAGTTATGAGATATGTATAATAAAATTTTCTTTCGACTGAAATTTTTTTAAGGTATATTATAAAGTTAACGAAGTGCTTACATTGCTTATGATGAATATCTTTGTACTTAAAAACTTTTTTGATTAGGATATAAGCGACTTGTGCTGATAACGTGTTATAATATAACAAGAATTAACACAAGATTTGTGCTAAAACTTTGAGAACTTTAGAAAGATTGTAAGAATAAGGAGATAAATGTATAACTTATGAAAGGGTATACATGAGGTACATTTTCTCTTCTACGTTAAGCTAATATTTATACTACAAAAGGATATAGACAAGTAGTATGGTACATTATCTATAAGTTACAGCTTGCTGGCCCTCGTTCTATAATCATAGAATTTTCGCCGTTCAAAAAAAAACTTACTTGGTAGATCTAGAGGTAAATCTTGATATTTTTATAATATTCATAACATTATTAACTAACTACAAAATATAAATTGGCTCAAAATGAATCAAATAAATACCTAGAGTAAACTGGCATGTTTTTGAATTCTTGTTTTTAATTTGAAGGGTATTTAGGTCTTCTTTATTTATCCACTTCACTAAACCCTAATTCTCTAAGCCACCCGCACACCAACTTCATCAAACCAAGGAGCACCACTGGCCATCATCGCTTCCAACCACCAAGGAACACCACAATAAATGAGTAAATACTGTGATTTTCCTATACGCTTTAATAAATTGTATATTAATGAAGTTAATTTTCAAAATATATATATATATATATATATAGGTAAAGAGTATAGTACAAATATGGTTATCGTACATTACATACGCGAGATTTTGAGCCATACACGTGTCCTGATTCAGTTTTTCTTTAATAAGGTTAAATCAGACAATTAATTCAACCATCTGAGGGCAAATCCGTCTCTTCATTCAATCACCGAGATGTTCGTTACACTAATATCCCGGTAATTATCATTCGAATCAGTTTCAAATTTTTCATAATTCTCAAATTGCAGTTTTCGTTCGTCTGTGTTAGGGTTTCATTCAATTGTTTTTTGTTTTCGATGGATCCACAGAGCAGCACTGGACGAACAGAGGTTGATCTTGAAGAAACTCGACCGATCGGTGATCATGCTCAATTATCTGCATATCAGAGAGTTTCGATTGAGGATGTATTAAATCCGCCACATGCAAATCCAAATCCAATTGCAAGTACAAGTGCTGTAAACGAGTTGTTTAATGGTAATTATGTTAATTCAGATCTCTAAATTGTTCGTATACTTGTTTTTTGTTTTAATCGTAGCAATGTTTTTATATTGTTGTAGCTGTGTTTTGAAGTTTGAATGTTGATATGAAAGCAAAATGCACAAATTCGCATGTTACTACTATTACAATTCGCATTTGATTTTTTTTCTTTACGCATTTTCGCATGTTATTGCATTATAAATCGCATATGTAAAACAAATTAATCAAAATTATCATTTCCGCATGTTATTGTTTATACAATTCGCATGTGACTTTGTTTTTATGATGAAATCATGCTGTTATTAAGATTTCGCATGTAACTAGTCCCATAATTCGCACATTTTTTGTTTTCTCATTTTGATTCATGTATATGAAAGGGTCTACACTCCGGAGGTTCAAGCATCAGCTACACCTGTTGTTGGAATGCAATTTATCTCTATTGAACAAGAATATGTGTTTTACCAATCACATGCTAAGTTAGCGGGGTTTTCTACTCGTAAAGGTGGTGAAGTACACAGTGGTGGTATAATCAAAACTAAGTATTTTGTTTGCTCTAAAGAGGGACATAAGCCACTGTGTATTGATGATCGTTCGAAGTCAAAAAAGCAATTTAAAACAAGGAACATGGGGACTATTAGAACTGGATGCAAAGCTCAACTTATGATTTGCACTATGGATGGTAGATTATATACAGTAAAGAGATTTGTTGATGGCCATAATCATAAGTTTGTATGTCAAGATGATATTCACATGTTGCCAGCATACAGACAGTTGTCAGATGTCCAGGAGGAGTTGGTTTGGGAACTAGGCACTTTAAACCTTGGTCCCGTCAAAGCTTTCCATATAATGAGGAAACGTTATGGTGGTTTTGAGAACGTTGGTGCCACGGTTGATGATTGCAAAAATTTTAGGAAGCGAATTAACAGCTATATAGGAGAATATGATGCTGACATGGTGATTAATAGGATGACTGAAAAAAAACAGTATTTAGCTGATTATTCTTTTGAATATTCTGTTGATGATGACAAACGGTTAACTGGTTTGTTCTGGGCTGATGGTTTATGCAAGCTTAACTATATGGAATTTGGGGATGTGATATCGTTCGATGCAACTTTCAAGACAAACAGGTAATGTTTTTTTTACTAATTTTCGCATGTTATATGTCTTCATGAGCTTTGTAATATTGCATGTGCAGACATGTTGAAGAAGTGATGTTGAGTATATCGCATGTTATACTTTTTGTTTCGCATGTGATATCTGTCTATTTCGCATGTTTTCAATGTGTAATTCGCATGTGTTGTTCAGGTACAAGATGGTGTATGTTCCATTCACTGGCATTGACAACCATTGTCGAAATGTAACCCTTGGAGCTGGGTTGTTGGCATCGGAGAGCATTGAATCATATAAATGGCTTCTGAATTCATTCTTAAAGTCATTTGGCCGGAAGCCAAAGGTTGTAGTGACCGATCAAGTCCCTGCTAGGAAACAGGCTATTGAGGAGGTTTTCCCTACCAGCAGACACAGATTGTGCATGTGGCACATAATGAAAAAAGTGGCAAATAAGGTATAGCATGATATATTGTCTTTCGTTAGCGTTATGTTTTTTATATTATAGATTTAAAAAACATTTATTTTTATAGGTTGGACATGAGTTGTGCAATAACGATGAGTTTAAAAGGAGGATGTGTGACATTGTATGGACTGATTCCATTGAGCCCGAAGAATTTGAGAGAGAGTGGAAGTTGGTGATGATTGAGTTCGGTCTCACAGAAAACAAATGGATTGATGATATGTTTGTGATGAGATCCATGTGGATTCCGGCTTTTTACCGGCACGAGCCAATGTCGGGACTTATGAGAACAACTTCAAGATCAGAGAGTGAGAACCAGTTTTTCTGCCAGGTTGCTAATTCACAACTCACTCTCGTAGAGTTTATGAATCATTTTGATGGTGCAATGGATGTCCAAAGGTTTAATCATAGAAAGAATGATCATATTTCAAGATATATTGAGCCTGCTAATTGGACCGAAACTTCTTTGGAAAAAGATGCTGCTAAGATATTCACCAGGTCTATATTCTTTGATCAGCAAATAGAGATTCATGGTACAATTTCTGAATGTCTGCCGATGGACACCAAAATAGAGGGTGCACAGATCAAGATATTGTTGAAGGACTTTAAAGCCCATGGAGATGGTTTATTGGAGGTATTATAGCATATATATTTCAAACTTGCGATTTTAGATAACATACATGCGAATTTCTTTTTTTTTTTCAGATCCTGATCTTGCAATATGCGATTTTGATTTTCTCATGCGATTTTAAAAGTTATCCCTTTCCATGTTTTTAAGACATGCGAATTTATTATGTTACACATGTGATTTTAAAAGTTATTCAATTACATGATTTTAAGACATGCGAAATTGTCATGTTACACATACGATTTTAATTTTGAATGTATATTTTTTTTGTTGGTTTTTCCTAGGTGTGGTTCAAGAACCTTGAAAATGATGTAACTGCACAATGTAGTTGTTTACGTTTTGAGCAGTATGGGCTGCTTTGCAAACATATATATTTCCTTTTCAAGATATTTGGTGTTAAAGAAATACCAAACAAGTATGTTATGAAGAGATGGACGAAGGATGTGGTGCCGAATGAGTTAAATGTGAAATACAATTTAAATGTGGGTGGCAAGGATGTGCAACACAAGGCTAAACGGATTGCTCGTGAAATCATCCACACAGGGGAGTATTTGGTTAGTAATTTGATTTCCGACCTCGATCAACTTGTTTTAGTGAGGGATCAAATGATGCAGCTCAAAGAGAGAGTGGATCAGAGTCGTATAACCAAGCAACTTGATCCAAAATTTGACCGATTTTCAAAGTTGATTGGTTATCAACAACCGGTAACTAATGCTCCTCCTACTGTGCGTGTGCCGGCTGGTATAAGAAACAAAGGTCGCGGATCGCATAAAAGGATTAAATCTAAGAAGGAACAAATGATCAGCCGGATAGGGAAAAGGTCAAGGACATGTAGCGTATGCAACGAAAAAGGTCATGACATTTGGACTTGCGAGGAGCTGAAAGCCAAACAACAAGGTAAACAGCAAAAAAAGAAGATGAAGGGCGTCCAGATTGAAAATGTTGCCAGAGACAAAGACAATGAGGTCGAAGACGACGAAGAGGAAGATGAGTTTGAAGATTACAGTAGTGATGATGGATCTGAAGAAGAAGATCAGTGGGAGGAGGTTTCAGGAGATGATGAGGATGAGTAGTTTTTTATAAATGGGCATGCGAATTATACGAAATACATGCGATTTATATTCTTCTGTTTATATCTTTTTCACATGCGACTTATAGTGTATAAACATGCGATTTTATATGATTCAGTATATAATAATTCTTACATGCGATTTCACTTTTATTACATGCGAGTTTTTGAGTTATATTGTTTTTATCTGTGACAAACAAGGAAATATCATTCATGCGATTTAATATTTTTATAAGCAAGCATAATATGTGTTCTAAATATATAATATGTGTTCTAAATACATACCCAAAATATAAAATAATTGTTATTGTCTAACACAGCCACAACCACAAAAGGATTAAAAAGATAATTTAGTTACTTGAAGAAAAGATTTTATCACGTTCAGAAGAGCTGAACTCCATCTTCTCCTTCACAGTGTTTAGAGCATCTGTCAGGAAAGAGAAGGCTAAGTCATCAGCTCGAGATTGCTCCTTTATGTGCTCCAAAGCTCTGTCCTTGAAGCTTGATGGTGGTTCTTGAAGTAGGCGTTTCCATATATCTTGATTTTTCTTGATTTGTTCAAGAATTTTACCCTGCACATCAAGAACCAGATGAGAAGAGTTGACATCAATGCTTAGTTCTGTCAACGTGCGAGTTGACAATAGCTCTTTGATTGCAATGTTTTTGATTTGTTCTGAATCATCAGATGCCATTTTTGTTTCTATGTTTTGTGTTTTTTTTCGTCTTCTATGTATGACTTAATATGGAAGGTAGTTATATCTAGGTTTTTTATATTAATATAGTAAATTTATTATGTAGGTAGGGTGGTAAGTTCAGTAGTAATTATTGTAAAATTGATAATTACATGTCAATTTACAGTCACATCGGTAATAAATTAAGTTTTTTTTTATATAAAATACTATATTTTAGTTTTTAAGATTCGTAAATTTTTTTTTTTTTTTTTTTTTTTTTTTTGCATTTTTAGGACAAAGTAATTTGAAAGTATTTGTTAGTGTTTTATTCATAATCGCATGTATTAAAGCATTAATTCGCACATTATACGAAATTTCAAAGATTATTAACTCTTACTGAAATCGCATGTGTATTGATATGAACTCGCACATTATATTACCACCTAAGTGTTTTCGCATATATGTTACTTGAATTCGCATACTTTAAAAAAAACAGACCCTTTCTTTTTGTCTGAATTGTCTTTTCGCAAGTTTGTTATGTATTTCGCATATTCTTATTTGATTTTCACACTGCATCATCATCATCTTCAGGTCTGAATTTCCAAATTCATCAGAAGTTCAATTTTCGCAGCATGATATGGTGAATAGGAATTTTCAGGTCTGAATTTCACACTGCATCATCATCATCTTCAGGTCTGAATTTCCAAAAATCGATCGATTTTTGAGTAATTGTTATATTTTCGATTACCGTTTTGATTTCGAGGTTTTGTTTGCTGATTATCAGGGTTGTTTTTGTTTCGTAATTGACGATTTTAACCTTGGCGGTTACATATATATATATATATATATATATATATATATATATATATATATATATATATATATATATATATATATAGGGGTTGGTTATCATACAAAACCCCTTATCGTACATCATGTACGCGACGGGCGTAACCGTCCGATCAGGCACTAATCACGCATGGGACACAAAATAACGCATGGGCTCCTTTTTTTTGACCTAATCACGCATGGAATATTATTACGCATGTTCATTTTGTCAAACCTTACTAATAAATAACGCATGGATTATTATTACGCATGTTGATTTTGTAAAACCTAACTAATAATAACGCATGGAACATAATTACGCAAGTTCTATAGTCTGTCGCGTACGATAACGTATGATAAGCCTTTTTGTACATTATACTTATTCTATATATATATATATATAGGGGATGGCTAAAATGAGAACCACCTCCAGTTGTAAGAACTATGAGAACCACTTTTTGACCATTAGATCAAGTTGATGGATGGATGGATGAGATTAAAAGTATTAAAAAATAATATTAAGTATTTTTTGTCTTATTATGTTTTTAGTATTATAATCTAAAAGGGTATTTAGGTAAAAACACTCTATTTTGTCTTTTTTACTTTATTGTTTTTTTATTACTTTATTGTATTATTATATTACTTTTTATTTTTTAAACATAATTTTTTTATTAAAGCATTTTTAAATTCTGATTTTTTTAAAGATTTTTTATACTTTTTACAATTTCAGTTTTACGTTAACCTTTTTACGTTTTACGTATTTTTGACGCGCCGTTTTTACGCCGGGTTTTTTCAAGCGTCGTTTTTTTAACACGCCGTTTTTTAACGCGCCGTTTTTTAACGCCGTTTTTTACGCGTCGTTTTTTACACGCCATTTTTTAACGCCGTTTTTTACGGGCCGTTTTTTAACGCCGTTTCTTACGGGCCGTTTTTTAACGTTTTACGCGCCGGTTTTTTACGTTAACGTTTTTTTACGTTTTACGCGCCGGTTTTTTACGTTAACTTTTTTTACGTTTTACGCGCCGGTTTTTTACGTTTTACGTTTTTACGTTTTACGGGCCGGTTTTTTACGTTTTACCTAAAACTTTTTACGTTTTACTAAAAAAAAATTAACTATTTACGTTTTACGTTTTACGCGCCGGTTTTTTACGTTTTACGCCCCGGTTTTTTAGGTTAACGTTTTGTTACGTTTTACGCGCCGGTTTTTTTTACGTTAACGTTATTTACGTTTTACGCGCCGGTTTTTTACGTTTTACGCCCCGGTTTTTTACGTTAACTTTTTTTTACGTTTTACGCGCCGGTTTTTTACTTTAACGTTATTTACGTTTTACGCGCCGGTTTTTTACGTTTTTCGCGCTGGTTTTTTACGTTTTACGCGCCGGTTTTTTACGTTAACGTTATTTACATTTTTATTTTACGTTTTACCTAAAACTTTTTACGATTTACGTTTTACGTTAAAAAAGTTTACGGTTTACGTTAAAAAGTTTACGTTTTAATTTTTTTTTTTTTTTTTACGTTAAAAAGTTTTACGTTTTACGTTAAAAAGTTTACGTTTTAAGTTAAAAAGTTTACGGTTTAACATTTTTTTATACAAAAACTTTTTTACGCAAACACGGACACACCCAGAAAACGCAAACTCGGTAGGTGTTTCAGATAGATAGATTATTATCGTCATCGACTAGGGAAAAAAAAATATAAAAAGCCAACAACATCAAAACAAAGCGTATCTCGAAAAAAAACGGGGTTTGGCTACCTCGAGTTGTAAGAACCCGCGAGAACCACCCCCGCGGGGGGCCGTTGACCACGATTTTTTTTTTACAACTAGATGTGTATATTTTAACACTCTACGCAAAGTTGGGTTTAAACGGCGCGCCCGAGGGGGTAGTTTTTTACGCCCAAAGTTTGGTTAAAAAAAAAAAGAAAAATTAAAAAACCCAAACTTTGGGCGTAAAAAACTACCCCCTCGGGCGCGCCGTTTAAACCCAAACTTTGCGTAGGGTGTTAAAATATACACATCTAGTTGTAAAAAAAAATCGTGGTCAACGGCCCCCCGCGGGGGTGTGTTCTCGTTTGTTCTTACAACTTTAAATAGAAAAGAGGTGAGAGAGGAGAGAGCATTAAATAGAGGAAAGAGGTGAGAGGATAGATTTGACATTTGGGTTAAATGACCAACATACCCTTTATGTTGGCATAATCTGATTGGTTGAGATGGTTCTCATGGTTCTTACAACTGGGAGTGGTTCTCATTTTAACTCAATCCTATATATATATATATATATATATATATATATATATATATATATCTTTATTTGATTAATTTAATAGGTAAACACGGGTGATTTGAGACGATCCGACGGCCATGGTTATAGCGTACGTAATATAGGATTAGGCATATTGTATATTAAGATGTGCTACACAAGACAGCCGAATATCACAATAATTTTGAGATGATACGGGTGAAAGTCCATTTTTAGACTAAGAAAATAAGTAAATAACCAATTTGTATACACACGTTAAATAAATAACCAACTTTTAAGTAAATAACCACTAAAAACGTATAATGCTTGCACATTTGCTTTAAATTTAATACATAAGATGGTTATGTAACTCCCAACCCCGTAGAACTTATGGTATCATCACGAGACAAACACACCATAAACATTCTCATTCACAAGTATATACAAGTCAAGTCAAACCACCTTAAAAGGGTATAAGGGTAAAATCCACCTATAATCGACAGCTCGACAGGGCAAGCACACTCCCGATTCAAAGGGACACTCGACCTGGTATTCATTCTACGGGTTACTTCTTTTGTTTAACAAGGAAAAAAAGCCTTTTGGTTCTCCTGTCGTATGTTGGGTAAAGTTTCTTTAAACCCCGTCCATTCTCGGTCTCAGAAATCCTTTCTTTCTTCACTTCGCCATGTTTTGCATTGATCATGATATCATTAAAAGAATACTTTCCCGGATACGAGCAGGTTTATACTTCATTACTGCAACAATAGGAGTCTGTCTATTCACTCCTGCGTATTGCAACCATGACGTAAGAAAAGATAGTCATACTTAAATTTACATTGCTAATATAAATTTTCTTCATAACTCAACTTCGTTCGTATATTATAAAAGAAAAGCAGCAAACAGGAAATTGAAGAGTAAGATCAGGTAGTTACCATATTGACACACCTAAGAACCAGAACTTGGCTTTTGGACCCATACGCGCTTCTGCATTTCCATCAAATAATAATAATTAATAAGTTAGAAGCCTAGTAATGAAATTTTCCATCAAATAATAATATTAATATGTTAGAAGCCTAGAAATGAAATAGAAACGTTAAATAGAAGTTTGCCATTAACACGACACACCTCATGGGAACCATAGCCAGCAGAAACCCCTCTTTTTGAAGGTTTTCCGTCGTTCACATTCGAAGAGCCATCTGCATCCTTAGCATTATGTGTGGATGCACGGCGACCACTGTGTTTATGGGTACCTGCATGTTTAGAAGATTCATCAAGAGGCACCGAAAAAGATAAGGAGTATTTTCTTTCATTATTGACAAGTAAAATATACATAAGTATATCTAGGTGACATATTTCTACGTTTTATAGATTAGACTAAAATGCCATTTTCGCCCCTGAGGTTTGGCCAGTTTTGCGACTTTCGTCTAAAGGTTTGTTTTTCCGCATTTGGATCCAAAAGATTTGAAATCTTGTCATTTTCATTCGGCTCGTTAACTCCATCCATTTTTCTCCGTTAAGTCAAGGGTATTTTCATCTTTTTTGTTAATTTAAAGGGTAATTCGGTCTTTTTCACTTTATGTAAAAAGACCGAATACCCCTGAAAAAGACTGAATTGCTCTTTAAGTAAACAAAAAACACGGAAATACCCATGATTTAACGGAGAAAAATGGATGGAGTTAACGAGCCAGATGAAAATGGCAAGATTTCAAATCTTTTGAATCCAGATGCGGAAAAACAAACCTTTGGACGAAAGTCGCAAAACTGAATAAAACCTCAAGGATGAAAATGGCATTTTACTCTATAGATTATTATATCATCATGCCTCGAATATATAGTATTTGCGATGAAATACCATTATCAGAAAAGAAATGAGCACCGCGTCCAGTTCCAACGGGTTTAAGTTCCACACCACGTTCATTTGACACATCATACTTAGCTTCACCACAAGTTCCTGTAAAGAGAACCATGTGCAAGATCAGCATCTAAATCAGACATCGCCACTTTGACCTATTTACTTATGAATGGGTCGATTTGGATTATTCGTTTTTATTTCAAACAGGCCATATACTACAAGGAAAAAAGTTCCAATGGGTCAAAACTCAAAAGTCATTCAAAGTGCACTTTTAATGTATACAAAAGAATATATTCCTATCAAACAATGTAGTTTTTATAACCATATTCAAATTTCAAGGCATTAATCCTACTTCTAATAAAGGATTTCAATTAATGTCACGTGTCATTTTCTCCTTTAATTTATTATTAATATTCATATTAATACACTAGATTAATATATATTAGATTATATCCAACTAATATTATTGATATATAATCTTCATCTTTATCTTTATTTTATTTTTTGCTTATCTATTATTTATTTAATATTTCTTTTCTTAATTATTTCTTTTATTTTTCCCGTTTATTAATAACTATTTAATATTTTCATTGATCCAACCACGTGTAACACACAAGTAAATAACCTATTAATAAATAAAAACACAACGTAAAATGTTATAACTTGTGTAATACACTAGTTTCTAACCTAATAATAAATAAATATAAAAACAAAGTAAAATGTTATAATAAGCAAATAGTACATCAAAGTTCAATTATTTTAAAATCATATCTTGAAGACTGTGTGTTAATCAATTACATTATATTTATTCAAGCCATGTAATAGACGTGTTTATTCAACCCATGCAATACACGGGTTTTTTAAGATGCAAATTTTTTATTACTTAATATATAAATTTATACTTATTAATACTTATTAAACTCGTGTAATACACGGGGTTCTAACCTAGTTATGTAATAATATTGACTATGAGTCAACTCAACCCACACTCCGAAATTATCGTTTTGCCTAGCTACCCAACCCGTCCATTCTGCCACCTCTAAGATATATATATGGTTAAGCCACAAAATCAAAATGCTAACTTTGCACTGCAGAGTATTAAAACATGTATTATGAGCAGACCTTCTGCGGAATCTGGTACCACTTGCGTGGACCGAGAAGCAGAAGAGGACAACGACTCATCACTACCGTCAGAACGGCGCAGGGGAGTCCAAACACCACGATCCGGTTTGTCTCTATTATTCCTAGAAAGCTTATCCTTATGCAAATCATGCCCGTGGACCTTATCCTCGTTTAGTGGTGCCCTAGGTGGTCTTCGGTCCTTTTCCTGATTTAAACTCTGATTCGGTTCAGACTGATTTTGCCTTGCATCCTTGTTAACGAGTATACTTCGAATAATCCTTCCACTAGCCTCATGTCGTTGATTCTGTCTAGCAGCACCAGAGGCATACGCAGGTTTAACTGGTGGTGAGTTCTGCTGAGGCGTCAAGTCTGTGACCACCTGGAGTGCAAATGTAAACTAAAACGATAAGATGCCGATTTTTCGCTAACCACATATTAGGAAATAAAGACAACTCTCGCATACCCGAAGCCGAAGGCAAAAACATAACACTATCACTGTTAAACATATAACGATTTAAGAGTAAACTAGTCTTAAGCCCCTCGCGTTGCGAGGTGGGGGCGTAAAACCGTGTTACCAGCGTTGTGGGGCCGGGGGACGTAAAACTGTGCTAATTAGCAACTGAACCACGACCAAAACCGAAAAAAAAACGTAAAACAAAACACGAATGTTTTAACACCAAGTGACTCACGTGACGTATTATCAAATACCGTGCTAAATAACAACCAAACGAAAAAAACTAAGGGACCAAATGTGATCACCAAACACTATGCTAAGTGGCAACCGAACGACGACCAAATCCAGGAAAAAACGTAAAACAAAAACTAATAAAAAAGTTAAGTTTGTTTAACTTTTTATGACAAAAAACTAAAACTAATAAAAAGGTTAGGTTTGTTTAACTTTTTATGACAAAAGTATAAAAATAAGAAATAAACTTGTAAAACAAAACACAAAATCACACAAGACAAAATATGATACTATTCATCAAGATGTGATGAATTAATACATATATATGAATTGCATTTTACGTCCTTTAAGTTTGAACAAAATTGTGGGGTGGTGTCCTTTAACTAACAAAATTTCACTTAATAACTAAAACAAAATTATATAAAAGTAATATATATTAACAAAATAAGTGAAAATGACCATTATGCCCTCATGTGAGTAGCACAAGTTATGAGTTGAGTTGACAAAAAATTAACTGGGTTAGGGCAAAAGGACACCGCCTGATGAGAAATAGTAACATAAAGAACATCCAGTGTAATTTCGTTAGTTAAAGAACAACGCCTGCAATTTGGCTCAAACTTAAAGGACGTAAAATGCAATTTATTCATGATTTAATTTAATGAATCAACTTACCTGGAGAATTTCCTTTTCTTTTCCCTTTAACAGTAGAATTTTCTTCTTTCCAGTATCAGGGGCTCCAGATGCACCTACATGAATTGACAATGACGTACTACTTACGCAAATTTATCGAAAAATAGTCATAGACAGAGCTAAATGAAAAGAAACTATGCTAAAAACTTAAACAGAACATACTAAAAACTTGTAGAAATTAAAAGATATAGAATTATCCTATTACCCTGAATGATCAAAGCATATCAACTTTTATTTCTTAATTATCAGTAGATTGAATTTTAAATTTTAAAGATGGAAACCAGTACACGTATAAGCTACATGAAAGATGTGTGATATGATAGTATAGTATAATATAAACATACTCATCTACACACATTGTTATAGGCATAATCTCAATTCTCAAGATGACATTAACTGAAGAAAAAGTTCACAGTTCACAGTCGTGCATACATTCAGAAACACCCCCCCCCCCCCCCCCTCTCTCACACAAAAAAAAACATCAGATATCGCGTTTGCTCATAATAAACACTCCGTCCCGAAAATAACTGACCACAAGATTAAAAAATACAAACTAAATAGCAACATAAAAAATAAAACGGCAATGACGAGACATACTTTTTTCTTCCTCCAGTACTACACTTCCAGATTTATCAGAAACTTGACGATCGTCTTTTTTGACATAAGTTGACTTCTCTTTACTGTTTCTGCTTTTTCCACTATCCTTTAGGACATACTGTCAATCAGAAAAACACATAACTATACGTCTATACCCAGTCTACGCTTTAGAAAAAACGCAATTGCCAATGTAAGTTAACATTACTATACCATGGTAGAAGTCGTCCTCTTTTCAGAACCATGTTTCACTACAACAGAACTTGAATTTGACGATGATGCACCAGCCCTTCTCATTAACTTCCCGTTAAGCAATGACCGCTGCATTTAATCACAAGAAACAGTGAGGACGCATGCATACCATATTACATTCAAGAATAGAAGCCAACCATTAAAAACTTCACACTGTGACTTAATGTTCAATGTATATGTAAATAGAAATGTTTTGAAAACCGGACCGGAAAACGAGATGCATGCTAAGAAATAAAATTCCTACCCGGGATACACCCTTGGCAGCTCGTTTCTGCCTAACAAAATCCATTAACGGTGTGACTATAGGAGCTTCTTTAGCAGCACCTGGAAATGTATAGTAAAAAATTCAGGGTGTATTAATCCATTGAGTAAAATGCCATTTTCGGCCTTGAGGTTTGGCTAGTTTTGCGACTTTCATCCAAAGGTTTGTTTTTCCACATCTGGATCCAAAAGGTTTGAAATCTTGCCATTTTCATCCGGCTCATTAACTCCATCCATTTTTCCCCGTTAAGTCAGGGAGTATTTTCATCTTTTTTGTTAACTTAAAGGGCAATTCGGTCTTTTTCACTTTATGTACAAGGATTTAGCATAATGTACAAGTATTCAAAAACCTTTAAGTTAACAAAAAAAGACGGAAATACCCCTGACTTAACGGAGAAAATGAATGGAGTTAACGATCTGGATAAAAATGGCAAGATTTCAAACCTTTTGGATCCAAATGCAGAAAAACAAACCTTGGACGAAAGTGGCAAAACTGGCCAAACCTCAGGGATGAAAATGGCATTTTACTCTAACCCATTTTATGCCAACATATAACCAATAAATTATTCCCAATTCCACAAAATCAAGTTTAAGTTCATTTTCAAGGTAGCAAACGGTTAAAAGAACACGGGCTGACCAGCTCGCTCAGCTTCCTTTTTTTCCAATTGTATCTCTGCACTGGGAAGATTCTCCACAGGCTTTGAAATAAACTCAAGGAATTCAAGATACTCGGGATCTATATGGTCATCAAAACATTAGCTGTAAGTATTAATAAGTTACGTAATGAGTTAACTGGAAACCGTAACCAGCATGCTAGATAAGCCTCTTATTACCTTTCCCTATTGTCCCTTCACGTCCGTCTTTTTTAGACCATTGCTTTGGAACGCGCTGTGAAGGTGCATATTCAACAATTGTTTTAAATTGGGTACCTGAGACAATGAGAAGATTAAACCTTACTTCTCAACATGAGAGAATGATTAATAAGAAGATCATAAAATGGAACACATGTAATATTTCTTGTGTGTGTAGACTTTAAATCTTATTTAAAAATAAAGATTAAAAACATGTGTGTCAGTTAAAAAGAGCAAAATTGTAATGTCATTCAACTGCTTTAAAGTACATGCTCAAGCATTACCCTTCTCGTTAACGAAAACATGCCCATCGAAGAACTCTGCAAACTCAATGACATCATCCGGCCGCTTAAAGTCAATATAGGCTCTGGAATATAATTGACGCTTTGTGCTGCATAGAGTTTAAAAGGTTCAATTATTTGTCTCCAAACATCCAGAAACTATGGAATCAGCCAAACGCCTATGTCAGGTATTTATAAATCATGTCTACAAATTCGTAAAGGTAAACAATTCAATGCCGTCCATTCATCAATTCAAAAGTAAATATCAACATAACAGCGGCAAACTAAAGTATAACCAAAATGCACACTATAGCCTCACACGTCACTACCAAACATTATATATAAAAGCTGGGTGTTCACTCTGCCAGCTTCCGAACTTCCCTCGGGTCAAATCCCACTCACTGCTAAACCAAAACCCACAAAACATCCAAATATTTTATACGATTTCAGCGCAAACAATTCTAACAACTAATCTCCATGCCTCCATGGTCTTTAACAATTAACACTCCTCCAAATACAAAGACAACTAAACCAAATCACACACATAGTTGTCAATTGCGAATAGCGGACGATAGCAACAAGCTACCTATACGCTACGTAGTGATAGCAATGAAATAGCGGGTGCTATATCATCATTCATGTTTAGCAATACACTAGAAGAAAATTTCAGAAATATTATACATGTATATTTTATCAAAATTCCTGTAAATATGGAAGAAATACGCTACTTTTTTCATTCCTAAAATAAATAAAAAAACCCTAAATACGCTTCTTTTTTCAATCTCTATCTGCTATTCAGCAAAAAAAAAACCTAAATCCGCTATTCTCATGCTATTTAGGCGCTAAACATCATTTAGCGGGAACTCGCTCTTCGCTACGCAATTTGCCATAGCCAGCGCTATGCTCACTATTAACAACTATGATCCCACATGTCTACAAGTTCACTTATTTGTCCCCAAACATCCGGACACTACACATATACAACAGCAACAACCATACCCAGTACAATCCCACCCATAGTCAAGCTATAGGCAGGGTCTGGGGAAGGCTATTTTCAAGGTCTGGGGAAGCTGAGACGTAGGCAAGCCTTACCTCTACCCCAAAGGGCAGAGAGGCTGCTTCCCATGACACCCCCAGCTCTAAAGCAATATCCAACCATAAAGCGAAATAAAATATACATAACTACTCAAAAGCCGCACATCAAAAAACAAACAGTCTATAAAGAAGCACAAATAACACACAATGTGGACACGGAAAGCAACGATAACAACCTAAGGCCACATAAAAGAACTACAGCGCTACGCTCCTAAGGCAAGATCCTAAAACAAAGTCACACCATCCTTCTACATACATAAAAGTAAAACCCTCAATTCCTAAATCACTCAAGTATTTAAAAAATGAACATGTCTACCAAACTCATAACATATTCAATTCATTAATTCAAAAGTAAACTTCAACATAATATCAGTAAACAAAAGAACAACCAAAATGCACATAAAACCCTAACCTATTCTTTCCAGAACGGAAACAGAACCAGTTATATCGGCCGGCAAACCGAGCATCAATCTGTTCCATGATCACCGACTCCGAAATCGTGTGCGGCAAGTGCCGCAGCACGACTTTTGTCCGATCTAACGGACCTTTCATGCGTACTTACGAACACCGAAACCAAACCCTAAAAATAGCTAATTTGAACTATGAGAAAAAGAAATTGAGGCTCTGAAGATGTTATTGGTGAGAAATTGGGAGATGAATCGCATTCGAATTGATGAAATCGATCGATTTCGTGCCCTAATTTGTCAAATTTGATCCCAAATTGGTCGCCAAGAGTTACGAAAGAGGATTTGGGGATATCTATTTGTGACATAAACTAAAATGGGTTGTTGCTGACGTGGACGTGTAGAAAATAGTCAAAATACTTGCTCTCTACGCTATGAGGAAATTATGAAAGTTGTTATTTCTAGTTTGATAAAAGTGTACGATAGTCGTTATGATTTGCTCCGTTTTCATTTATAGTATCTACACTAGCCTAAGATCCCGCGAGTTTCGCGGGTGGCTTAACACACAAATATATAACTTAAAATTGTTAAAATAATCCTTTGAAAGAAATAAACGTTCATGTAAGGAAATCCATATGTCTACCCGCGGATACGTAATGTATCAAACGAAGTTGCATGGATGGCTTCACACCAGCATATAATATTTATTGTCGTTGAGATCATTCCTTTACTTGGGTAAATATTAAATTACAACAAACTGAAAAAAAAAAGAAATACAAAAAAAAATCAAAAATCGTTAAAGATTTCTTTATACAGCACGTGTGTGTTATCCACATGTCTTGCATCTTCTTTCTTCTATATCATGATTACTCGGACTTGTTTTATTTCTAAACGATCTTTGTGAGCTAAAAATCCAACCAAGCTTAGTCACTCATCGATTCACCGGAAAAAAAAAATAGTATATACTTAAAAAGTAAAAAAATAACCATCCCGGATTTTAGCTAAATCAATAAAGTTTGTTTTTATCACTTGAAATTTAACCTGGACATCTAAGAAACAACACCTTTTAGCTAATGTGGAAAACATTAAGAATGTTTAAACTAAAATGGGAACTAATTAACAATATACCTTTGATGTATCAAAAGAAGCTAATCCTATTTGTTGAACACCCAAAGATGCATGTAATATATATCTCATTTCGACTCGTACCTATTCTCTTGCAAAAGTTGTTGAACGATAAGTAGTACCCGCAAAAAAAAGTCCACCAAAGAATAAGTTTGTTACTAATGCACGCTCCTTCTAGCACTTTGTTATATGGGCTCGGGTTCAACCATATAACGGTTATTTTCTGCAACTGAGACAGTGACAGTCGAGGCCCGTTTCTTCAACCTGCTTTTCAGAGAAACTACATTTAAACCATTAGTATCACCATCACCTTCCACTAAATTTGAGTCGTAAGAATTTTCTTAAATTTGTTTCTAGAATCAAACAGTCTAGAAATCTCGGTCCTGGTTCATTTTCTTGTGGACTCATCTGCACATCCTATTAATGTCTCACTCTCCTACATGGTCACTTAAAGATTTAATAGAAACATCTAAATCTTATACAACTACTAAACGGTGATGTTTATTACTTTCAGTGGCATGCCTGAGTGTAAACTTGGGATAAATGATATTGTTGGAGGCACAAGGTCGATCTTCTAAGGGAAAAGCTATACGTTCTATATATTTGTATGAATGAAAAATTCTCATCCCAGATTATGCTCTCTTAAGTAGTAAATATTGTGCTAACATAAAGTTCAAGCTTTATAAACTTGTCTCTTGAATCACTATTTGCAGAATATATATGCGGCCAGTTACCAAACATATGCACGGATTGAATAAAAAATAAAAACTGTACCACATTCAGTGTCTTAGTTAACCTTTTTGAGTGTTTCATTTGCCAGAAATTCAGTATTGGTAGCTAAAAGTTCCTCCAGCTTCATCAGATAGAACTCTATAAATTGCTACCACGTTTGGATGATGAAGATTTGAAAGAATGTGTGCTTCTCTCCCAAAGTCATTAGTTTGCAACAAATAAAACTCAATCAATAGTATTAGTATTTCAAAATTGTTTTATACTGGACATAAAGTTTTCTAAGTAGACCCAACATGACCTAGCCTATTGCCACATGTATTAAAAAATTACCCATTTTGACCCATTACCTGACCTGCCAAATTTTTGACTTATGGCTAGGATGACCTATCAATCATTCTTCCTCTCAGATGACCAACCAACAAAGCAACTTTTCTAGATTCTGTCAATAGGGGCATCTGGTCCACGCTATCTACCATGATAATCAAGTTCCATATGTACCAGAACCCAAGTGTCTTAGTTCTTCAAGTTCACCATTTTTTTTTATTATATGCATATGATATCCATTTATATTTTAAGGATAAGAGCTAAACTAACAACAACATGACAGGAAAGAAAAGCTCATGGAAGGTTCAAGTTCACCACTTTTTATTAAAAGCTTCGACATGTCCTCAAGAAGGTTATTCGGTGGTGTTGTTTCTTTTTGGGTACAAAGCCTGCATATGTTTGTAAAGTTCATGAAATCTACATGGTTAATCCAATTTCGTTGTATTAAAGGTCCCTAAACTTGTATGAAATATAAGTACTTAAGAAATGTTTTTTAAAGAATGACTTATTACTACTTAAACAGGTCAAAATTTGATGAATAGTCATTCCAAATGTGAAAAAAAGCTGACAGGGATAATTTTTTTTTAACATTATATAGAATGATATATATTAGTACATTGAACGATAAAAAAAAGTTGATAAGGTGGCTTTCTACGTCAAGAAAAGAGTCTACATGACATATCCATCCACCTATACTCAACCTCCACATATTTAAACCAGCATGCTATCGGCCAATGTTTCTTATTGATTTCACATATACGTGCATTATGAACAATTTTTAGTATACTAAAATCGGATCAAGGGACGTTTTTGCAAAAAAAAAAAAAAAAAAAAAAGTGGAAAGGTATATGTTGGAGACTTGGAGTTGTATCAATCCTTTTAATAATATCACACAGATGATATAAACTAAAAAAAGGAGAGATATATGAAGACATACATGTGGATCATTAGGGTAGTAGTTTTTAGGGAGTCTCTTCTACTCCTATTATCACAGCTCTTAAAAAAACAATTCTCAGATTCTCCCTTCATAAATCCTAACACATATCATAACTGCAACCAACAGAAAAATTTAAATCAAACCCAAACGTAAAAATAAATAAAATAGCTTTTGCAGAATTAGCAAAACAAACCAGGCAAATCTCTATCAAGACTCCTCCATTCTTCTTGAATCTTCTTTAATTTCCTCTGCACTGCCCCTACATAAAACCAACATTGCAGTTGATAGTTGATACATAGACATCAAGAACCCATTATAGTTAAAGATCCAACCGTAAGAAAAAGCCAACCTGCATGTTGAAAGTCCACAACTTGAGGTTATCGCGAAGATGTTGCATTATCAGGGTGTTGTCCTTGTAAGAATTCTCTCCTAGGGTATCCAGTTCTGCAATTGTTTCATCAAAATTTAAAAGCAAAAAGTTAAACCAAAATTTAAAAGCAAAAAGTTAGAACCAGTAGGATTTGAATAAACACATTCTTAGATATTCTACTTCTAATTACACAAAACCCTAAAAATATAGAAGATTAACAGTAACGAAACAAACAAATTGCAATCTACCTACAAACATTAAAAAACATCAAATAAAACCAACAACTGCTTGAAGGTTTCAAGCCCTAATTTTAACCTGCCTACAAAATCCTCAACAATTTGGACCAAATTAAGTCACATATTAAGAGTTTGTGGGGAAGAAACATCAACTGAAACATATAAACGCAATAAAACCAATGAGGATAAACGTATTTGGAAAAGAAACATCACCGATTGTAGAACATGAATCATAAAAAAACAAACTTAACTTGATAATTAGTCATAATATCCATAATCGTTCAAGCATATTAGGAAACCTAACCTTATTCGAGAACTAAATCAACCATCACGCGAGATGAAGAAGACAGAGGGGGTGGTCGCAAGCACAAAGAACCAGAGTGTGGTGGCCATAGATGCAGCGTATGAGTATTAGGGTTTCTGCATACGGAGGCGGATGAAAGAAAAAGAGGTGAACATAGAAAAACCTTTAGGCGGGATGTGCCAAAGCAACGGTTGAAGATGATAAAGATGTTTGAAATCGCCAGAGAATCACTATAAGATAATTAGGGTTTTTGAATGATACGGATGAAAAGAGTGTTTGAGAAGCCGCTTATTATTGACAAAACAAATTGCCGCTCAAAACAATATTGAGAGGAGTATTAAGTTGCCAGGTGGCAATTAGTGGATTAAATTTATGCCAAGTGGCACCAAAATGTTTTGTTTTAATATACATAATAGATTTCTATTATTATAGCTATAGTGTATGTTTGGTTTTTCTTATGAAAATGACTTTTCAACTTATTTGAGAAGTAATAAGTCAGGATTTTCTGACTTATTCACTCACACACAAAGGAATTCCAAACACTTTGAAAAGTCATTTTTGCCTCAAATAAGTCAATAAGTTGAAATAGAAGGAACCCCAAACACCCCCATAGTCTACAACTTTTGTACTTTTGTTCCCGGATAATCACTGACGCAGATGAGGTTAGTTTTCTCAGTTAAGTTAGTATGAAATGACTATAATGCCCTTACTATTAAAAATTAACAAATAAAACATTAAAAAATTAAAAAAATACATGTGGGCCCATCTATCCACCTACCCACCCCACCCTACCCCACTTCACCCCCAAATACCAGCCACATTTATCTCTCTCCTTTGAAAAACCACCACCACAACGACCATCACCTCCATAGCCGCCATCACCTCTCAGCCACCATCGCCATCATCACCACCAAATCGTCTTCACAACCACCACCATTAATCATGTTCAACAGATCTCAAACAAATTGAAACAGGCCTTCAACCCTTTACCTGTAACCAAATCGGAATAACCAAATCACTTTGCAAACACATCTTCTCCTCCATCAATGCACCACTACAAGTCCCCTGAATCGGTTGGAATAACCAAATTGGCGACCACTTGTCGCCGGAAAACGTTTTTAGCTGTCGGAATCGTGTGGGATTACAGGTTTGCCGGAGTGAGTGAGTTAGAGGTGAAGGGTTGTTTCAGAACGATTTGTTTGAGAATGTGTACGGGTTGAAGGCTAATGATGAGAACATGGTTAAGGTGTATGGTAAGGATTTTATCGGGTGGGCGAAACCGGAGGTTGCGGATTAGTTTGGGAGGAGGAATATGGTGAGGTGTGGAGGACACCAGTTAGGGATGGTGGTGGGAATGAATGTTGGAGTAGTTTGAAGACGTTGTAAATGATGGTGGTATACAGAGTGTGGCATTGGGCTGCAAATGTGTCGGTTGTGAAGAAATTTAGCCATGAGTTTAATGGAAAAGGTTTTTATGTTAAGTTTGACAACAGTTGTGGTGATTTACGGTGATGATATGTGTCGAAGGAGATGGTGGTGATTTACGGTGGCCGCGGTTATGGACGGTGGTGCTAAGTTTTGGGTGGCAGTTTAGAGTTGGGTGAAAGAGATGAAGAAGGGGAAGATGGGTCCACTTTTTATATTTAAATAATAGTGATGGGCTCCATTTATCTTTATTAATACTTTATTTTTTTAATGAAGGGCATTATAGTTATTTCATACCAACTAGACAGAGAAAACTAACCATCATCCGCGTCAGGTACTATCCGAGAACGAAAGTGCAGAAGTTAAGGACTATAACCGTAATTTTAGAAGTGTAGGGACTATATGTGAAAACGAAGCAAACCACATGAACTATCCAGACAAGTTTCTCTTCTAGTTTTGTTGCTTTCTAACTTGTCAAACTCTATTTCATAGTAACAAGGGGTGTTTATGGTTTTGATTAAAAATCATGAAACTGTTTAATCTGTCATTGGCTTGGTTTGCAATTGGTTTATTATTTTACTTTTCAGTGGTAAGTTTCAAAAATTATAAAATTGTAGTGTACGGCTTTGTTTGAAGTTTAACCTGGAAACCGATCTGTTAGGCCCTAAAGTGTGAGACTGACGCATCAAATTAACATAACGGGCTATGGTTATGAACTGGGCTTTACCGGGTTAGTTATATTAGGTTTTGGACCTTTATAGGTCACCTGGGCCAAGCTTTAGGCCATGTGGGCCAAGCAGGCCCAAGGGGAGCCCATGTAGGGGAGCGGGCTTTAGTAAGTATATAAACAAGTTTCTAACTTGTTTTTAGGTTGGAACTTCTTAGAGCCTCAGTTACAGAAATTCTAGAGTTACAGAGAGAGAGGCGATTAGTTGGTGTAGGAACTTGTACCAGACGATTTTGCTTGTTCAAGTAATAGAATCGTGTGCAAGTTTAAAAGTGATTTTCGGTATTGTGTTCTTCATATTTCATATTTTTCGGTTTTTCTTGAATCACCTATTGATTGGATTCCGCACAATCGATAGGTTGTTTGATATCACTGAAAGATCCGGTTCAACGGGACTTACAAGTGGTATCAGAGCTTTAAGAACCTGTTTCTAGGCTCGGTGTGATATCAAAGATTCAAGTTTTTCGTTATCTTTGGTTCGGTGTTCTTCGCGTTCTTCGTAGTATTCATCGGATTTCTTAAAAAATTGCTATATTTTGGTGGTTTGATCTTTTGAAAGGTGTTTAAGTGTTATTGCCAAATTTTTTAAAACTTTTCGATAATATTATTTAGTTTGTTAAGTTTTTAAAAGATTTGAAAGATCTTTATTTTCAAAAAGTCCAAATACAAATTTTGAAAAATCCCAAATACTTCGGAAACTTTGTTGAAATTGCTTTTAAAAATCAAAAATATCTCAAGTTGCAGATTTCGAGCAAATACAAAAATAGTTTTCGAGATAATTCAGAGATCTATCACATCGGTTTCGAGTCCCATCTCTTTCCAAGATAAGGTCTCCACCATTCCGAGTCGCAACCTCCTCCACGGTTTCGACTCATCTTTCACTGGTCTCGACTCATAAGGTCTCGACTCATCTTCAGCAGGTCTCGAGTCAAGGAGGTGTCTTCACGGTCTCGACTCATCATCATCATCTTCATCAGGTCTCGACTCACTGCGCTACAATTGGTCTCGAGTTATCAACTTTCAGTCTCGAGTCGCAACCACGGTTCCGAGTCGCAACCGAGTTCTCGAGTCGCAACCTCCATTCATCTTCTACAAGGTCTCGAGTCGTATTCTCCGGAGTCGCAACAAAGGTCTCGAGTTGTATTCTCTCGAGTCGCAACCATCATCATCATCTACAGATCTCGAGTCGCAACAATAATCACGAAACCTGCAACTCCTTCTTCGGTCACAATCACCACCATTGTCCTAGTCACTATCGTTCATTCCCTCCGGCCGCTATCTCCGTTAACATCATCTTCTCCGGGTTTCATCTACAACATCGAGCCAACCACCGCTATTCTCCTCCACTCTTGAACGACCTCGTATAATCACCATCTCCTGTTCATCGATCGTCAACTCCGCCGCAAACTGTACACCATCTTCATCGGTCATTCATCACTGGTTGTGGCGCCTGAGATTCACAATTAGGGTTTCGGTATTGTTTAACGAAGAAGACAGTGTGACGTTCTTTTTCATTTTGTTTTAACTATAATAATAATAATTATAATATATTAATATATTAATATATTAATAATAAGGATTCTTTTATAATAAATATATATATATATTCTTTAAAAAAAAGGAAAAAGTTTGTTTGGTTGTGAAAAGTTTGACAGGTTTTGAGGTGCGGTTCAGAAAGCGGGATCATTCGCTTGCAAAGGGTTTGAGTTAACGAGTACACGGGTTCTCGTTTGGTTTGTGTTTTGAGGAGAAGAACAAAAGTATCAACCACCCACTGAAATATGGCATTCGTGTTTCACAAACCAGTGGCTCAAGAAATTACCAGAGAAGAGATACTTTCTGTCTTTTGCACTCCTGAATGTAGAGAAAGGGTTGAGGCTTATCATATACACAATGCTGAGCTAATTCAAGATTATCAAGATATAAAAAAAATAAAAATTTCACATTATCGAAAAATGAAAAACTTTATAAAGAAAAGATTGAAGCTCAGCGAAAAGACATCATCAAACTCAAAGATGATGTAAGTGTAAAAACAGCCCATTTTCTAGAAGCTCAGGAGAAAGTATGTATTTTGACTAAGGAACTGGAAGATATAAGAGATAGATATCAAATAAATGAGCTAAACATAAAGAAATTTGATTCTTCCAGTAAATTAGTCAAAAATTTGTGTGATCAACAGCTCGCATACAAGGAAAAGAAAGGTTGTGGTTTGGGTTTTAATAAGGCTCCTCCTCCTTATAATGACAATTATACTTATTTACCTATGACTGAGGAGGAGATGATAAATTAAAGTCGAATGACTTATGGTCCCAAAAACTATAAGTCATCATTTAATGGCAAACTAGTTGGGAAACAGAAGTCTGATCCAATAAATTTTGTTTCTAAAGGCTCAATTGATCCTAACATTTCGTCTTCATGTGCAGATAAAGTATCTGAAGTAAAATGTGGAGATGTTCTTGGGAGTGAACCAGTTGTTCATACTAATATTTCTGAAAATTATTTTGAACAAACTGAATCTGATATTGCTTTTGGTCGGTCTTTGTTTGCGTCATTTTCTGCTTATGTTTCATCTAGTGAGCTTGATGTTTGGGGTAAAACTGATGATGTTTGTGTTGAATCTTTGAACAATAAGTGTGGTGTTGATTGTGTTTCAGTTAATGCGTGTGATTGTCATGTTTCTAATGTTTCAGTTGATGACAGTGTTACAGGTGAGGTCCCTCAGGACACATTCAGTGAAACCACTGAAACTCCTTCTCAAGAAAATCAAGAGTATCCTGATTCTTCTTCTGAATCTGTCTCAGTGGGCGTCCCTAATGCTGAATCTAGTGGGACCCCTTTGGAAACTGTAGATGAAAGCAAACCTAAATCGGATTCGCATGATACATGTGTTGACGAAACATGTGTTGATGAAATTTCAACTTGTTCTGAAATTAAAACAGAAACTGAATCGTCTTTTCAGAATGATCCTGATAAAATTATAAAAGACGAAAAACATCATCTGTCTGAATCTCATGCTAGTGTTAGTTCTGATCAACAGGTACAGAAGAATTCAGAAAAGGCTCACGGAACACAACCAAAGAAACCTAAGCAGGCTCGGTCATCTAGACCAATCAGATCGGCTAATGCTGCTTGCTCTCAGAATCTCCATACATTGCAACGACAGACATGTTTCAACTGTGGAATTCCTGGACACATTGCTAGAAATTGTGTTCATCGTCCAAAAGTGCAACGAAATGCCAACACTCACTCGTGTGCTGATGTTTGTGAGCCGGTTCACAACACACAAAAGGAGCCAAAACGAGCAGATCAAAGTCGAGGATATAAGAAGTCTGCTCATCAAGGAAAATCACGATCCCATAAGGCTCATGACAACGTGATTGAAAGCTCCAATCAGGGATATAAGATGAAGAATGGTGCTTGATGTGTGTAAAATGCAACATTTAAATTACATCAAATGAGGCATAAAACTAACCCTTTTTAAGTACTAATATTGGAAAAAGAGTGTTTTTGTCTTCCTTTTGTATTTTCAGGATTAAATGAGCTCAAAAACGCAAAAGAAGCAAAAAGACAGCTAAATCCAACATAAATACAAGGAAAGGAACATTAGTGGACTGCCCGACCCCTCAACGGCACCTTCCAAAGCAAAAAAGAGAAGACATGTGACAACTGGCACAAACCGGTAATTTCCGTACACTATAATTATTGCTTAATGACTGCAATTATGAGTTTAATTGTCAGCAATGGCTGAACACATGATTAAACAAGTGAATTCATGCATGTTGTATACTACAAAATATTGCTTTATGCATAAACGAGAGCGTTGCGTCAGAATAATAGTAAACTCACCGGTAAGACACAATGTGTCAACAGAACTGCAGAAAGCAGTCAGACATAAGAATTGAGGCCTAGGTGTAGGTCCGACAACAAGAATGCATTAAAACCCAAGAATACATACAAGGGTTAATTTATATACATTGCGAAAGCAAAAATAAGCACTAAAAAGCACCCGAAACGCACTTTAAGTGCCGAATTTTGTATAATTCAGCTCTAATCAGCATTTAAGCATATAAATATTATGCAGAAATGTCGTTTTATTATTCAGAATATTTCCCTAAGTGTTGGGAATTGAAAGAGTACAAGAAGGGTACTTAAAAGACACTAAAAAGTGTAATTTAACACTTTAACGAACCGGTGTCTAACCGAACAACCGGACATTTCCCGGAACACCAAAATAATGCTAGAAGCATTGTTTTTA
>JARYGA010060435.1:0-22977 GCA_030545235.1 Helianthus tuberosus
TAAACTTGTTTAATCAGTTAGCCATTGATTTCTATGGTGCTAACCCATTTTATTTTTTGAAATAAATACTAATTTCAAGCAAGCATGACAGATAATCACGTCTTGAAAAAACAAAGAAAATTCGGTCAAAGATAAATCACAAAACACAAAAGAAAAACTGCCTCGTCACAAATCACTACTAGATAAAACCGGTTCTTGATGTGTGGTAAGAAACCTATCAATCTGCTTGCAATCTAGCAATGTATTGATCATAAAAAGTAGCTGCTTTCTCAAGATCACCGATCTCGGTGTAACAATCAGCTATAGCACCAAATGCTTCTGTGTTTCCTGAATCCTCACCCTCTCTTTCTGAGATTGATAGAACCATAGAATGGTATTTAATTGCTTCTTTATGTTTGCCCTGCCTCTGCAATGATGCCCCTGCATTGTATTGTATGATGTGGAACACGAGTCATGTGATGCTCATTGAAAGAAGAAGTATAATATATTAATAAAAGCAAACCTAGTCCTCTAGCCGCTTTCTTTTCCTCAATCGGATCTTTAAGGTTCTGAGCAAGTTCAAGTGCGATTTTGAACTCGGTATATGCCTTTTCCGGATTTTGATTTCTGAGAAAGTTTTTCCCATTTTTGAGATGGGATATCAACTCCTGCTTCCTTGGATCAACAAGGACTTGATCATCTGGTACTCTAGTGGCAGCAGGAGCATAACTTAGAGCTGGTGCATATGATTCTATCTTTGCTTGCCTTTTTAGAGCCGCATTGATCTGGCGAAGCTGTTCATTTAGTCGCAGCAGTTCTGCTTTTCTTTGTCTAGCAACCAGTCCTGTAATTTGTGCAAACTTTTTCAGCAAGCAAGTATTCAATATGTGATAAACGTTAATTGGTAAAATGGACGACAGGTCAGATTAGCCAGTTTATAACTTCCTTATAGTAGTAAAGCAAGTCAGGAGTATCTATCTATGCATTTGAATACATACAACTAGGATGAAGCGAATCGAAATTGAGGAATATACTAACTATTATGAGACGATTGTTTAGGTGCAAAAAAGTAAAGTAAAGCTTACCCCCAACTGTGGCCCCAATTAGGGCGACTAGTAGCAAGAGAGGCATGTTCATATTGAAGATAGATTGGTCTGGCTGCTCACAGGCTGCGGCTTCTGCTAGGGCTTCTAAAGGTGTAGTTAATAACAAGGCATTAGCAAAAATGGGTAAGGATCTTACAATCCCTGTTGTCTGCCAAAAGATGAATGAATAATCAGGCCCAAATAACACTTGTGATGGATAACTCACCATCATACCTGATCTAGATTCTTGGGCATACCAAGGGTTCTGAGAGTTGTTGTTTTGCATTTGCAGTCATCTCCAAGAAATTCCAACTTTTGGACAAGCTTTCCTTCAAAAAGAAAAGAGTGATTCATTAAACAAAAGGAGGATTTGAGTCTTTAATGCTGCCACATTCACTTGCTATGAATTTTAGGTTCAAGAATGAAGATAGTGACTTTGTATAAAGTGTAAGCAGGTAAAGATTTCTGACCGGAGGTTATCCAAGAGCGTGCCGTTGTAACTGGCCGGGAAAGGACGCAACCCCCCGCAATCACCGTCATTGTACTGGGATTCTGGAAAATCTAAACGCTGTTATCCGTCCGCAATCTTCTACCCTTGTTGCTTTACTTTATTTTATTTTATTTTACCTTTTTTTTACACTGTCCCTACCAAACATGCCCATCCTATTTACAAGATGATTTATTGATTTTTTTAATAGAATTCATAATTATTGATTTTTTTAATAGAATTAGTAATCACAACAACAACCAAACCCAGTAAATCTTGGTGGGTTGTATCTTTGTATCAATAGCACCTTATTATACCATTTCTCTTTATTAGAACTAAATTACAAAAATCGTCTCTTATGTTGATACCAAATTGCAAACTATGTCATTATATTATATAACCCTACAAAAAGCAACTTGGGTTGCCTCTCTAAAATCAAAAGTTGCGAGTTTTAAAAAACCACACATACATACATACCCATTTGCTTAATTATTATATAATAATTAGACCTGGCAAACGGGTCGTGTTGGGTCGTGTCATGTAGGGATGAGATCGGTACGATACCGGTACCGTACCGGTACCGATACCGATACCGTAAATACCGTTACCGAAATTGAGGAAATGTGGATACTGATTACCGTACCGTATTTATAGATTCGGTAACGGTACGGTACCGGTATCGGTAACGGTACGGTACCGGTATCGGTAACGGTACGGTACCGGTATTGGTACCGGTATTTCAGTACTTTACCATATTGGTACCGCTTTGATGTCATCCATTGTTTTACCTAAAAAAAAATTCATGTGCAACACATCCATCCATTATTAATTGAACTAGAGTAATATATAGAGGAATGTAAACAAATGACAAACATATTAAGTAGTCAAAAAAATCAAAAGGTAAACATCCATGGGTTCGACTTTTAACATCCAAATTCCAACATGTCTAAAAAATCATCATAATTGATTAAAAATAGCCAAACAAAAGAAATTTGATATTGGTTTTTGTAAAACAATGTTCAAGAAAATATAACTTCATAGTGGGATCTAAGATAATAGCAAAATACATAAGGTCATTATTAAATTCGGTATTAATACCGGTATTTACCGAAAAATACCGGTACCGATACCGGTTTTTACTGATACCGAATTTCAAAAAATCTATTACCGATACCGGTACCGTTTATGATCGGTACGGTACGGCATCGGTACGGTACCGGTATGGTACCGGTACGGTACCGGTATTTCAGTAAAAAATCTCATCCCTAGGGTCATGGGTTAAAACGGGTTCGGGTCAATTAAAAAAGGGGTTGTTTTGGTTCGGGTCAAAACGGGTTCGGGTCGAAACGGGTTCGGGTCAGAACGAGTTTCGGGTCGGAATGGATTTCGGTTCGGGTTGGTTAAAAATGTTTTTTTAAAGAGATTGTACATCAAGGGACAATTTTGTTCGGTTCGAAACGGTACGGGTCGAAACGGTTCGGGTCGAAATGGTTCGGTTCGAAACGGTACTGATTGTAACGGTACGGGTCGAAACCGTTCGATTCAAAACGGTACGGGTCGAAACGGTTCACTTCGAAACGGTAGTGGTCGAAACGATTCGCGTTGAAACGGTTCGCGTCGAAATGGTACTGCTCGAAACGGTACGAGTCGAAACGCTACGGGTAAATCAAGAAAATTATGAAATAAAGAACTGACTCTCACTCACCTTCATTACCACAAAACCTCTATCAGGATTCCCTTCATGATGGGTAGTTATATTATATAGGTAACTAGAAAATGGATTCGCGCACATTGCGCCGCGGGCCACGAAATTGACTCGAAGTATATTGATCTATCAAACATAGCTTTATACGATGAGCTTTCAAGATTAATACAGCATACGTTAGGTTAAATTTTGACCCAATTACTATTATTCTAGTGATGAACCATACGCTTCCAGTTTTGCAAGTATATGTGAACTCAAAATTTGAATCAGTTGAAAAATACTGAATATGTGAAGCACACAATTTATCAAATATAAATTATCCTTCTTTGAAAAACTATATATAGCCACCACTAAACAATCATATGAAGCTGCAATAAATCTCTTATCAGTTTCAATCAAAATTGAGAGCTTGAAACATACATTTTGTTCCTAATTTTACTCAAATTTCACTACAAATGCTTCTATAAATCACCAAATTAAACTATGTAACCCTAATTTTCAACAAATCTAAACTTGCTTACAACAACAAAAGATATTGTCAAAGCCAAACAACAGAGTAAACCACAATGAATAACAAAAGTGGGTAAAATTCATACCTAATAGGTGAGTTGAATTCGTGGTGAACCATAATAAGCAGCGTTGATCTGGTTTCAAAACCCCTAAACTGGAACCCTAGCCGACATCGTTGCCAATCTGGTTGTAGGAATAAAGACCTCAGCCATAAGCCGCCGCTATCACCCCCTTCGTCGAGTTGGAGTGGCCGATTCTCCGTGAACGAATCGAGAAGGATCGTGACTTCGGAACCGCTCTCCGGCTCCGGAATCGAGTTTCTGCTTCTTCTCCGGCCGATTATTTGGATCGAATTTGGCTAGGTCTTCGGCGGTTGTGGCGGAAGAAGTTACGACGGCGGAAGTGGCGGGAGAAGTTACGACGGCGGGAGTTGCGGGAGAAGTTACGACGGCGGGAGTAGCCGGAGAAGTTACGCGGCGGGAGTAGCCGGAGAAGTTACGTGGCGGGAGTAGCCGGAGAAGTTACGACGGCGGGAGTGGCTGGAGAAGTTACGACGACAGTAGTGTGGGGAGAAGTTACGGCGGCATCGCCGTTGGAAATAGCGGCGATTGATTCGATGAGTGGTGGTGATTCGACCGGTGGTAATGAAACCATTGAAGGTCGTTGGGGTTGGGGTTTGTGGTTTCTCAGAAGAGGGAGAAGACCCTTGTCTCTCTCTTTATCTTGCTTCTCTCTCTCTCTCTCTCTCTGATACACGTCTTGCATGATAGTTGCAAGAAATACAACATGCTTTTTGAAGAACTGTTGTACAACTACATTAAAGCACATACTACCCTTTAAGCATAAGTTACAACTACCTATTGCCTATTTATGTTACAAATTAGAGTATATATAAATGTTACGTCATTTGCCAATTCTAAAAAAAGAGATAATAACATCTCTAAAATCCAACTTGACGATTACAGTTAGCGTAGCCTGCTCATCTGCAGATTCTTATCACATTAGACTGTTTAAACACTTTTTATACTTATGCTACGTATTAAACTTTTATACTCGCCAATACTTTTGTATTGAACCATGTATTTTAAACATATTTGCAGGTTGATGATGATATTAAAATGGGCTTAGTAAGTATACTTTAGATACCCACTTTAAATTTAGATTTTGTTGTTGTATCAATTATGGATTATGTTGTATTTGTTTCATGCTTTGTTGTATTTCGCAAACAACTGTTGTACTATGCTTATCTTGTATTGTAACTTGACAATTTGAAACGAAATGAAATCAGTTTTATTTAAATATTGTTGCAAATAGTGTTATGAAGTCTCGAACAATCTCGTTTTCGTCTTACTCCGATCTTTCCGCCATTGGTTGAGGTGTGACAATACACCCTAAGAATTTATTACTAAAAAATCAAATGAATAATAAATAAAATATTACTAAAAAAATAAAAACAATTATTAAAAAAGCTCAACCACTATTCATGAACGTTGTTAAAAAAAACTATTAATGACACTATTCATACCCAATTTCCAATTATATATAATATTGATTTTGTTGTTGTATCAATTATGGATTATGTTGTAGTTGTTTCATGCTTTGTTGTATTTCGCAAACAACTGTTGTACTATGCTTATCTTGTATTGTAACTTGACAATTTGAAACGAAATGAAATCAGTTTTATTTAAATATTGTCGCAAAATAGTGTTATGAAGTCTCGAACAATCTCGTTTTCGTCTTACTCCGATCTTTCCGTCATCGGTTGAGGTGTGACAATACACCCTAAGAATTTATTACTAAAAATTCAAATGAATAATAGATAAAATATTACTAAAAAATAAAAACAATTATTAAAAAAAGCTCAACCACTATTCATGAACATTGTTAAAAAAAACTATTCATGACACTATTCATACCCAATTTCCAATTATATATAATATTGATATTGATTTTGCTATTGTATCAATTATGGATTATGTTGTAGTTGTTTCATGCCTTGTTGTATTTCGCAAACAACTGTTGTACTATGCTTATCTTGTATTGTAACTTGACAATTTGAAACGAAATGAAATCAGTTTTATTTAAATATTGTCGCAAAATAGTGTTATGAAGTCTCGAACAATCTCGTTTTCGTCTTACTCCGATCTTTCCGCCATTGGTTGAGGTGTGACAATACACCCTAAGAATTTATTACTAAAATTTCAAATGAATAATAGATAAAATATTACTAAAAAAATAAAAACAATTATTAAAAAAAGCTCAACCACTATTCATGAACATTGTTAAAAAAAACGATTCATGACACTATTCATACCCAATTTCCAGTTATATATATTGATTTTGTTGTTCTATCAATTATGGATTATGTTGTATTTGTTTCATGCTTTGTTGTATTTCGCAAACAACTGTTGTACTATGCTTATCTTGTATTGTAACTTGACAATTTGAAACGAAATGAAATTAGTTTTATTTAAATATTGTCGCAAATAGTGTTATGAAGTCTCGAACAATCTCGTTTTCTTCTTACTCCGATCTTTCCGCCATCGGTTGAGGTGTGACAATACACCCTAAGAATTTATTACTAAAAATTCAAATGAATAATAGATAAAATATTACTAAAAAAATAAAAACAAGGATAAATTACACTTTTCGTCCTTTATGTTTGTACCTAGTTGCAATGGATGACCTTTACCTTTAATAATTACAGCCACAGTCCTTTATTTGTAAAATTCGTTACACTTTACGTCCTTTAGGCCTAACCTGGTTAAAATTTTCAGTTAAATATGACAAGTGCTTTGCACAAGAGGGTAAATCAGTAATTTTACTCATTTATTTATCTAAAATAAATTCAAAAATCAAAACAAATCAGATTAAAAATAATATGATATATATATGTAAGAAAAATCACTCTATCTCACTTCTCTGTCTCCCTCGCTCACCCTCTCTAACCAAACCCCACCACCATTGATAGCCACCATCGCCACCCCTTTCTCTCTGTAAACTACCATTGAAACCACCTTCACTCCCACTGCCACCACCAACAACAATCGACCACTGCCACCATTGAAACCACCTTCACTCCCACTGCCACCACTGTCTCTGCAACAACCACTATCAACCTTCCTTCACGTTTTTTCCGGCAATCCGACCACCACCACCAGAACCAACCGACCACCGCCACCCCTTTCTCTCTCAACCTTCCTTCACGTTTTTTTTCCGGCAACGAACATTACATAGATCCTTTCGCCGGCGGCTAGATCTGAAGTTGCTGGTTCAGATCTGAAGAAAGATTTTCTTTGTTTCTCGCTCTCACTCTGTTTCTTGCTCTCTCCCTCACGGATCTGTGCCGATGTTACTGATTTGGGATTTTCAGTGGCGAGTTGGATTTTAAATTGAATCAACACCATGTTTTAAGATGAGTTCTAAAAGTAATTGGCAGTGATTTAATGGGTGGAAGCCCTAGTGAATCAGGGAGTCAATGGCTGCTTCGATGATGATGATGAACATGAGACTGCTGATGTCATCAATGGCTGCTTTAGGGGTAGGCGATTCAGATTTAGGGGTAGGCGATTCATATTCAAACGAAGGTGCAGATAGGAAAAAAAAAAACAAATGGAGTCGGTGATGCGGTGTGAGGGGTGAGTGATTCAGATTCGAAACAAAAGTGGATGGTTAGTAGGGGCGATTCAGATCAAGGGAGTGGCAATCAGAGGTCTGTGTGATGGTGAGGAAGAGAGGGACATAGGGCTTAGAGAGAGAGAGAGTGAGCCACCGCCATCATCTCCTGCCACCACCTCTAGCCGCCGTCACCTCCTGCCACCACCACCAGCCACCGTCATCACCCCACCCCTGTTTTTTTTGCTGCAGACAATTAAGAGAGAGAGGGAATGAAAGAGAGAGAGTGAAAGAGAAAAAAATGTATTTATATTTGATTTTATTTTTTTATTTATACTATAAATAATTAAGTAGAAAGACTAAACTGCCCTTAAGTAAATAAATTTAACTGAAAATTTTAACCAAGTTAGTGCTAAAGGACGAAAGATGTAACAGGTTTTCAAAATAAAGGACTGTGGCTGTAATTATTAAAGGTAAAGGTCATCCATTGCAACTAGGTACAAACATAAAGGACGAAAAGTGTAATTATTCCTAAAAACAATTATTAAAAAAAGCTCAACCACTATTCATGAACATTGTTAAAAAAAACTATTCATGACACTATTCATACCCAATTTCCAATTATATATATTGAATTAAATGAATTGAATTGAATGAATAGTATTTTATAGTACTAAATTTTCTTTCTTAACCATCCAACTTTCTAGTGTTGTGAAATTTTCTAAAAAAATAATCAATTTTGACTAACCTTAATTTAACATTTAACATTTATAAATATTGTAGATATTAGTTACAATGATTATATTTTTCAAAGTAACTAAGTATGAAGTAACACTTAGGAAAAAATAACTAAATAATAATCAAGTTTTGTAATTATTATGTTTATATACAAAATAATTTCACTAAAAGTCACTTAAGTTATAAAAAACTAACACTTAAAAAAAATCACAACATTGAAACATTTTATTAAGTTTAGTGATTTTAAAGAAACATATATGTTATTACTTTAGGTCAGTGGCGGATCTAGGATTCCGACCAAGCGGTAACGTTTTATAAATAAGCGGTAACGAAATCGAAAAAACGTCAAATTTTTTCCAAAATTTACACTAAAAACGTCAAAAAATTTCCGACCAAGCGGTAGCGGAGACTACCCCTTGTTACTACATACATCCGCCCCTGCTTTAGGTCCTCAGGAACTAAAATCTCTTCAACCATACTTCAATCTACATTTTTTGAGTTCTTAAGATTCCCTCAAAGTATCCAGCATTTGTGATACATGATTATAAACCTATGTCAACTTGTATTGGTGAAATGTAAACAGTCTATGTATGTACACCAATACACCATTTGATGGGGTACGGTACTAAACCCGACCCGAGCGGTCGATTGCCGTTACGTATTGCTTTTATATTAATTATTTATTATTGTTGCTACTAACCCAACCGTGAGGCCCAACGCGATGTAGTTTACACTACTTTGGGTCGGGGCTTGTAGAGATAACCCCTAACTGGGCCTGGCCCATTGAGGTTAGGGGAGGCCCATATCCCCCTATATAAAGAGGTCTTCACCTCTTGAATAGAGTAGGGCATATGGAGCCGCCACACTTTTTGTAGCTGGAAACAGGAGAATCTTCTCCTACCGGCAATCTCTACAGCTCCACTTTCTTCTCTTCTCAATTGCAGATCTAGGTTCAAGAGGAAGAACAAGATGTGATTCTTCACCCTCCTGTAGAACGCGGTCCAGTCATCCCGGCGGTGAACCCGTGTTTCTTCATTGGCGCCCACCGTATCAAATTCTAAACCCAACAAGAATCACAACTCGGTTTCTTCTCTACCCGACCTTCCAGATCTGTTTTCCTTGAGTTTTACAAACGGTTCTCGGTAAAAAACTTCAGGTTTGGGTTTTCTTATTCCTAGATCTGATACTTCTATGATTTGAGAACCGCGTCTTGTGGTTCTTCTCTCCCCAAAGTTCTAGATCTTAGTTCTGGAAGAATTCCGCCCGTGAATTTTGTTTCAGATTCGAAACTCTTAATTTTTAGCAAAAAAAAAAAAAAAAAACTCAAGATTTTGGATTTCCCTCAAGACCTGGGTTTTTATTCGGTTGAACACCTTTTTCCATACCAAAAATCCAAATCCATAAATTACTTTTTCATCTACCTGCCTATTTCAATTATATGATGTAGTTGAACAAGAGAGGCGTTATTCTCAAAGATGTTTTTCTTGAATAAAAAATACAAGAAGCATGAGATACATATCATACAAATGAACATTAACTTTTTTTTTTATTGAAAACAATAAAAGAATGTGCCAGTTGTAAACATTTCTAAACAAAATGTGCACCAGGCTTTTTAAAAAGGTAATTTGCAGTGGGAAAAGTACCATCAATACTGCACAAGGTATTACCCTATTGCACATAAAATTTGTTGAGGGGGGACACATTCTGACATGAAAGAAAAAGGTGTACTAGTGGTCCCAAGCTTATGTCTACACCTTTGTTTTGTCGCTAAGTCCTGGGTACACCCCATCTTGAGGATTGATCTTTCTAATTTATCCTCGATCTAACCGGAGTCAAGTCGCGCTTCCAACACCCGCCATCAACGACAGACATCACATGCGCTTCAAACAGCCAACATCCATGGCGAACGATTCTATCACGTCGCGCGCATCAACCGATCGCCTGCCGTCTCCGGCACCAACTACGCCGCGCACGGCCACCTGCCGTCTCCGGCACCAACTACGTCGCGCATAACCACCTACCAACTCCGGCATCAACACCATTCTTCTTCAATCACTTGCACATGCCACAAAGGATATGCCTCGTTCACCCAGCGCGCAATGAACCATCTATCTCCTATAGGGGATGCAAGCAAGCTTCAAACAAGGTACCAACTTTTGCCTTCGATTTCTTTTATGTCTCAAATAAAGTACAACCTTCATCGCGCGAGTGCACCCGCTTGTAGGACACACTATGTCGCCGCGCGAGTAAGGCACACCCTCTGTCACTCCGCGCACCGGAGGTCATCTCCGTTACGCGAGTATACTCCGCCGCGCGGATAATCACCTTTGGGCGGGCATGCCCGCCGCGCGAGGTCATCTTTGTGGCGCGATTACAGCGCCTGTCGACACAATCCACCAATATGGGTAACCTCCGTTGTGCATTCTGTTTGTCGCGCACCAGCCGGAAATCTCCTGTTTGTGCGGGCGACGGTGAAAGCCGATAGAGCTCGGTGCATGCTTCATCGTTTCTCACATATCATATGTTAATATAATAATCTTACTTGCCTGCAAACATTTCTTTATAAAAGACTAAGGGAAAAGAAATGATGAAGTTTCACAACACTTTCTTGAGTAAGAAATCACGTATTATGGCTCCACTAGTAAAATGAGCCATGGCCCACATAAGTACTATGTAAACCATCTGAAGAAGATACCATATCTTTTATTCTTTTTGGTTACCTAATTTTTAACTACTATAATTTTGAAAAATTGACTTTTGCAATTATCAAAGAGACCAAGTGAATGACATTGGTTTTAAGTGACTATTTTATCACGCTCCAATCAATTGTCCACTGTATACAATGAGTTGATTTATTAAATTGCGCACATGCTCAAATAATTAGATTCGGACACATTGGCAACCACTCAGGCCATATACGAGGTTTATTACTTAACAATCTAAAATACTTGCCTTTATATTCAAATGAATTTGAACCTGTGTTTTCTAAGATCATTTCGTCTTCTAGAAAGATGGATAATGGAAGCCATTTAAATATATGAACTAGTCAGATATACATGTCATACAAACAGTTTACGGTTTCTGACTTTAGGGACACGCCTATCATCATGATGTCATTACTTGATATTTTCGAGGGACACATGTCCTGTCCTCAAAAGCAATTTAACAATTATGTTAAATAAAAACCACTGGCAAACATGTTTTAATATCTCTTTTCGAGAACCATGCCATACACACGTTACTTGCGGTATGTTTATATAATGTACATTTGTTGCTTATCATTATTATTACAATGCTACTAACACTTATTTAGCCGCAATGAACTGAATGACTAACATGGTGCAACACCATCGGAAGGGCCAAAATTGCTTCACGTATTATGGAGCATGGATCTATAGAACAAGCACCTCATAAGGACAGCGTTGTGGTACAATGTTTTCCACATATCAGATTCGTTATTACGACTTACCATGTCAACTTATTTGCAGGACTAGCAATAAACGCAACGAGTGATTCTCACGCACGCCGATGAAAGCCTAAAAAGCGCCCTTTACATACGAGCACGCCGGTCTCCATAGGAGTCTGCTGCTCTACATACGAGCATCTCAGCCTCCATGCGAGCCTGCTGCTCCACATACGAGCACGTAAGTCGCCATCCGCGCATGCTCCTTTACCTTTGAGCACGTAAGTCGCCACGCGCGCATGCTCCTAAACATTTGAGCAAGTAAATCGCCAAGCGCGCATGCTCCTTGACATTTGAGCACGTAAGTCGCCATCCGCGCTTGCTCCTTTACATCTGAGCACGTAAGTCGCCACGCGCGCATGCTCCTTTACATCTGAGCACGTAAGTCGCCACGCGCGCATGCTCCGTTACATTTGAGCACGTAAGCCGCCAAGCGCGCATGCTCCTCTACATACGAGCCCATTAGTCGCCTCGCGCACATACTCCATTACTTACGAGCACGTAAGTCGTCATGTACGCAAGCTTTTTTACATACCAACACGTCGATCTCCATACGAGTCTGTTCTACTTACGATCATCTCAGCCTCCATGCGAGCCTTGCTGCTACACATGTAAGCACGTGAATCTCCACGTGACCCTGCTGCTTTACATACGAGCGTGTGTGTTGCCCACGCGCGCATGCTTAGCCATATATGAAAACGCTTACAAAACGTAAACTGTGCTACAAATGCACGCACCACTTTGGGTATACGCAAAAACACATTGGCTGAAATAAAGTTTCGCCTACACCTACAATCTTCAAGACAAGCACCATCTCCTTACTTCATGCCACATTGTTGTTGTGTCACACCAGAGGATTAGCGCAGGCTCGGGTCTCCACTTCATTATTCATGACGCAACTTTATGCCAATTCTCATTCGCGATAACCTGTTCAAAGTGGATTAACACGTGCAGCTATTGTAGACAGCAGTTTACAAAGATTCAAACACTATAAATACATACGCTTCACGGCTTAAGACACGCGCGCACCTTGCGCTAACCAACAGAAGTCACACCATAGGGTGTATTTTACAATAGCCACACGACTGTGTGCGCACCGCTAAAACTGGGCCACACTCACCTGACAAAGGCGAATCGTCAGTGACAACATAATGATCACCGTGTCAGCAGCCAACTCAAAGGTCACCATCAACGACATTTGCACCAAACTGTCAGAATTTGAAATTCGAGAAATTTCTCGCCTAAAATTACAACGAAACTGCAAGTTGAAGCTAGCAAGGGTTGCGCCGCATGCTTCATCAACCAATGATCATGCGCGCCAATTCTCAAAAGCAACAGGTATCAATTAACAAGCCTGATAGCCTCGCCGTAGTAATTAACAAACACTTACACGCGCGCCAGCTACCAAGACCTAGCAAATTCTTTAAAGACTAGCACGCCTTTCCTTTCTCTTTTTCCTGAGTCCAGAGCTCCAACCATTCACTTCGCGCATGGAAGCAGCACTGGACTGGGGGGACTTAAAGGGGTATGGTCCCAAAAAGCCGCGCAGACCATACTCCTTATACGTTAATCAAACTAATCTACAGACTTATACAGACCACGCGCGGACTGCTTAGACAAAACCTAATCCGCGCGCGAGGTTCAAACAGGATTGAAGATCAGATTCAGCACTTAGCATCCTGAATGAAGGCCCTCGGTCCCTAAACCTTGCGCCGGCTGGTTGGACACACACCAAAGGCCGCGCAAGGACGCCTACGTGGCTCCAATCAGGGTGCGCCAGCACCGAAGATCTTCTAGAAGACACCAACGGTTGGCACTAAAGGGGCAGAGCGGATATTCCTTGTCGTCGTCTTCGGGACCAAGGCCCATCAACCCATCTCCTTCTAAACTACTCCGACTAAAGATAGGGTCCTTCATACACAGGAAGGACCATAGCTAAGCTCAGGAAGGATTATGAAGATCAACCCATCTCCTCCTAAACTACTCCGACTAAAGATATGGTCCTTCATACACAGGAAGGACCATAGCGAAGCTCAGGAAGGATTAAGAAGATCAACCCTTATGGTCGAAACATAAACCCAACTAATAAACCTAAAACTAGTTACGTACGCGCAACCTTGACAAGTTCATGGCAATGCGCCAATAGCAACGGCCCGCAATCAAACAGCGTACGCCAGGTTTGCCCAATCAATTTTCACGATGAACAATTCAGGGGATATTCATTATTCCATTACCTCTACTCACAGTAAAAGACAGACGCAACAAGCATGGCCAACAACTTTCCCGCACCTGGGCGACAGGTAAGCCTAAAACTCAATCTTTACTTTCGAGCACTCCTAACAAGTCTAGTACTCCTACCACGCTTGCACGCGGGAGCAGCACTAGACTGGGGGACTTGATGGGGTACGGTACTAAACCCGACCCGAGCGGTCGGATTGCCGTTACGTATTGCTTTTATATTAATTATTTATTATTGTTGCTACTAACCCAACCGCGAGGCCCAACGCGATGTAGTTTACACTACTTTGGGTCGGGGCTTGTAGAGATAACCCCTAACTGGGCCTGGCCCATTGAGGTTAGGGGAGGCCCATATCCCCCTATATAAAGAGGTCTTCACCTCTTGAATAGAGTAGGGCATATGGAGCCGCCACACTTTTTGTAGCTGGAAACAGGAGAATCTTCTCCTACCGGCAATCTCTACAGCTCCACTTTCTTCTCTTCTCCATTGCAGATCTAGGTTCAAGAGGAAGAACAAGATGTGATTCTTCACCCTCATGTAGAACGCGGTCCAGTCATCCCGGCGGTGAACCCGTGTTTCTTCACCATTACAACTTCATCTTAGCTTTTCGATTACGCTAGATCTTGACTGTACTTGTGTACTTATTCAACTTCCAATATACTCATGAGGTATTATATATCTATCTTGAGTTGTGTTCATACTTTTATTCATCATGCCTATATAATCTTTCATGATTTTTGTGTATTTCAAATAATTATACTCATGAACATGTTTGTGGCACCAAAATCTTCATTTATTTTTTATCTTTGAATCTTGTAATTTTACAGTCTTTGAATCCTGTTTTTTTTATCACTTCTCTTAATCCCATTATTTATTAAAACAGTTAACTCAAACACACTTTAAGGGGTTGGTTCCGGTACAAACCATATTTATCTTACAAACCGTAAGAACATATTCTAGCACTTAAAAAGGTTAAATTAACACATACTAAAACAATACATACATAAAAGTAGTACTTTTGAATTATATTAGCACATGCAAATTAATCAAGATAATTGATTTTAGCACATATGTGAAATGATATCAACACTTCTCTTTATTAGCATATTGAAAACAAAAGGAAGATTCAAATAAAGAATTAATTGCTTGTTAGCATAATTATAAGAAATTCAAGATAATTGATATTATTTTGGTTATCATTTTACCATTTCTCTATAATTGGTTGGATGCAAATGACACCTTTTAAATGGTTCTTACAATTTATATACGAAATGTGGTTTGTATTTGATCCTGTTCCCATACTTTAATTCATTTTAAATCTATGTTTTCTGTTCATCACAACAACACTTGACACCAAGACAAATACCACTATGATACCAAAGGTGTTTTGGTCCATACTTTATTGTTAGTGGGCATTTACCGTAACTTACTATAGTTGAGGGACTAGTTTCGTAAATGATGCTAAAACACACACAGGCAGGCACAGCGTATCCCTCTTTCCGCGCTCAAATCGGCGTTTCTATCTAGGGTTTAAAGCCTACTCACTTCAGGCAGATAAGCCTTCTTCATCTTCATCGTCATCTTCGTCTTCAAGGAGAAATCGTAATGGACGTAGACATGGATGCTTCTCCCAGTTATTTTGATCCTCAAGATTCAAATCTCAGAGAGCGTTACCGGCGCTACGGGTACGAATCACAACTTTCAACCTTTTTCTCAATCCACGTACTAAATAACTCCTAATTACAGGAAAAGGCTTTCGCCTTCACCGCACCAGGAACACTATCAATCGAAGTTCAGCAATGCTGCTCTATTCCTCGAAAATATTAAGAAGGAAGTTGACCCCTCTGATGCTTATCAATCACAAGGCAGCAGAAGTCGATCCTCTTCTAAAAGGAGATCACCTTCAATAGACAGTCGTGGAATATCTGAGATTGGCGATTCGGTAGGCCGGTTAAAAGTTTTCAAGCATGAGGAAGATGCAGCAGCAGCAGTGGATAGTGCAGATGCTACATTTTCTTTATTCGCCTCTCTTTTTGATTCTGCTCTTCAAGGTCATTGTCTATACTCTATACAATATGTTTGATGAACAACTCATTTTAGCTTAGGTTTTTAGTTTATTCACTTTCCTCAAACAGACCTTGAACCCAGTAGTTGGTTTAACTGGCACTGCACTTTGTTGCTTGGTTTATGTATTGCAGAATTGATGTCCATTCCTGATTTGATATTAAGGCTTGAAGGAGCATGCCGCAATGTTTCAGAGTCAATCAAGTATGTGTCATACATCTAAATACTTTTTATGTTACTTGCTCTAGTGAAAGAAAAATAAGCTAGTTGCATAATAAGTGTTAATTTCTTATTTCTGGATATCTAACCTAGCACTCTCATTTTCATGAGAAATGGAATGCATGACCAAATATATCATAGTAGAATGTTGAACTCCATCATCCATTAATCAGATTAAAATAGGAGAAAATTATTAACCGAAATTAGCACTTCATGCCATCAGGAAAGTTGTTCCAGCTTTTATGAGAAGGGAGTAGCATCTCTGTAAGCAAACAAATATGAATATCTATGTTCCTTTTAACACGTTTTAAAAAGGAGAATTAATTCTTGTCATCTACAATGCATAAAATATGATGTAGAATTATTTCTTCTACTTCTGAAACTGAAATCTGGGCACTTAAGGGAAGATGGAATTTTGTGTTCATATCACTACAGAGGTGGAGTTGAAATCGTATTTTGGCTTACATTAGGCTAAAAAATCATACTAAATAAAATGATCGACTTAGGGTCTTGCTAAGTTGAGAGGATTATTTTTAAGGAGCATGCTAACAACTCATTTTTTCTTGGTGGTGTACAGTAACAGCTGTAGTGAGAGACACAGGATTGTTGAGGACAAACTGATGAGACAAAAGGCTAGAGTGCTACTCGATGAAGCTGCTTCTTGGTCTCTTTTGTGGTATTTATATGGGAAAGGCATGATTCACAAACTTCATCTCATTATCATTTTTGTAATATCGTTAATATTTATTTGGGTATAAAGATCAATTTATATATATATTTTTTTCCAAATTTTGTACAGGGAATGAAGAGGTTCCTGAAGATTTGGTAGTGGTAGGAAGCCTTTATGTTCAATTATTTGTCTACCTATATTATTAATGATAGAATTTTGTATCATTTAATTTTTCTGTTGGAGCTAATGTATTATTGTCTTTTTTACTCCAGTTACCAACAATTTCACATTTGGAGGCTTGTCAGTTTGTTGCTGAAGATCATACAGCACAATTATGCCTTAGACTTATCCAGTGGCTTGAAGGATTAGCCTCGAAGTCCCTTGACTTGGAGAACAAGGTGGTCTTTTTGTTTTGTAAGTACTATCATTAGCAAATGTCAAGGCTCTATTCATTTATATCTTTATTTTATTTAGATACGGGGCTCTCATGTCGGCACTCATCTCCCTACCTCTGGAGTTTGGAATCATACCCAAAGGTTTCTTAAGAAAGGCTCCATAAGTGAGAAGATTGTTCAGCATTTGGATTTTGATGCTCCAACCCGCGAAAATGCTCAACCACTTCCTGATGACAAAGTATTTTTTTTTTCTGTTTCTGAGCCTTTTTATTATTTATTTTAACCTAAATATCTATGCTGTAATGTTGGTTGATGCTAGTTAAAGCCAGACAGTCGGTGCCTTTTTCTTGCTATCTTAGATACAAATTTAAAATTTACAGAATCTGTTTAACAAGTAATGTGATGTCTATTAGACTTGTAGTTGTGCTGATGTACCTGTCTTTTTATCTAAACAGAAACAAGATGAGTCTCTTTTGGAAGATGTCTGGATCCTATTAAAGGCTGGAAGATTGGAAGAAGCATGCAGTCTCTGTCGTGCTGCAGGACAGGTATGTATCTCAGTTCATGGGCGTAGCTTGGTAGAAGGGTATGGGTTCAGATGAACTGTACCAATTTTTTAGTGTTATAACTTGTCATCGAACTTTAACCCACATTTCTATTAAAAGAAAATCTCTTTTTAAGCCCACATTCTATTAAAAAATAACCCATTAACTCATTTAGTCTACATTCAATTAAAAAAATAACCCATTAACTCATTTAGCCCACTTTCAATTAAGAAAAGAACCCATTAAGGCTTAAGCCCACCATATAAGCCCATTAATCAATTAAATTCAATCCAAAAAGAAGTAACAAATGAACTATTGACGGGAGATAGGGAAGAATTGAGGTAGTCATTAAGTCACGCAGAAGGAGCTTAACACTATGAAGTCTGGTTTGCATAATCGGATTGGTGATGAACATTCAAGTGATAGTTGCATTTGTTTATTGAAAAATATTTGCTTATAAAGGTTTCAATGGATGATGTAATGGATGTGTTTCAAAAATTGAAACTCTGTAGAGAGCAACTTCATTGAATTTTTATTATTCACTTTTAATATCAATTGATGAATTTTTTAATAATTATTTGCATTTTAATTTGATGTTTGCTATTTTATTATGTGACCCGACCCGAACCACTTAACCGGTCCGGGCGGAAATAGCCGAAACTTAGTGATAGACAATCGGTCGTCCGCCCCTTGAAAATTTCCGAACCCGTAGGAAAAAATCCTGGCTACGCCCCTGTCTCAGTTTGTAAGTGTAATTATTCTTTTAATTTGATGATTTTTTACTGTTGTATGGATAGTCATGGAGGGCTGCAACCCTGTGCCCTTTTGGAGGGTTGGACCATTCTCCTTCTATTGAAGCCCTAATAAGAAATGGGAAGAACAGATCTCTGCAAGCCATGGAGTTGGAAAGTGGTAAAAATAATCAGAGGCGCTTGTGGAAATGGGCATCATACTGTGCATCAGAGGTAGGAGAGGATAATTTAACTAGTTTTTTTTTTTTTTATTACCGGAAAAGCCCTATTACTTACGGAAAAAACTGCATGAAGTAGAAAAGAACTTCACACTTTTTCTTCATCTGATGTACCGACTATAAGCTAGGCACAAATGGAAACCTACTTACAATTTATTACTGATCTTAACAATCATTATCATTTTTACTGGCTTTATCTGAAATTTGTTGATGGTACTGGTTAATGCCATTCCTGTCGCCACATCATATATCACACATGTTGAAAAAAAGCTTGTGGGAAAAAATATTTACAAGTTTGAATTTTTCTTTTACTAAATTCTATTTAAAATGTATCTCTAAATGTCTCATGGTGTCATGTTGCATGCACACGAAACATACATTAAACTAATAAAGTGACATATAAGATGCCACGTTGTCAGTTTTTGCAAAATCAGCAAAAAATGATCTACCAGGTGAAAAGGTCAGTTGTTGCTAAAATCGGCAATGAAGTGTAAGCTGTTTTTTCCTATCTATTTTAAAGTTGGTTGCTAAATTAAGAAAAACTGTAAAGTCAGTTTATGTTTCGTGCAGTTTGTCCATGAATTATTGCATTATTGCAGTGATCAAGGCAACCCTGAGTCCTGATGCACTAGTTCTTTTCCCTTAGTACATTTTATTATTGCTATACTTATTTTGTTAACTATTGACTATTGTTCATGTATTAAAGAAAATTGCAGAGCAAGAGAGTAGTAAATATGAAACAGCAATATATGCTGTTAATTGCAGTAATGTGAAGCGCATTCTGCCTATGTGTACTGACTGGGAGGTATTATTTTGCGAATGAATATGCCTCTGTTTGGTCATTTATTGCTTGCTTTTTTTTCTATGGTACCATAACGTTAGCTTTTTCACCAAACTTATTACGGATAATGTATACATGCAGTCTGCTTGCTGGGCTTTAACCAAGTCATGGCTTGATGTTCAAGTTGATGTGGAATTATCTGGTGGGCCCGATAAGTTGAATTCTGATGGTGCAACTGAAAGAAGCCCTGGACATGTGGATCTTAATTCTCAATCATTTCTTGGACCTGAAAATTGGCCACTTCAAGTCTTAAAACAACAACCACTTGACCTTAATTCCCTTCTTCAAAAGCTTCATTTAAGGTAGCAGCTATGCTGAGATCTTGTTTTAGTACAGGATTTTGCTATCTTTTTTTAATTTTTTTCTCACCAGCAACTTTATATTTTTCTTAATGATATAGTGAGTCTGTACATGAAGCTGTAAGCCGGGGATGCAAGGAACAACACCGACAGATTGAGGTTAGCACTTTTTAAATACATATTGGGTTATGAGGATGGAATTTCTATGTGAACTTGTTCTTTTTATATATATACGTGTGTGTATGGAACTATGGATTTATGTGAGTACTTAATATTTTGAATTTCACTTCTGAACAGATGAATCTAATGACAGGGGATATTCCTGGTTTACTTGACCTTATATGGTCATGGATATCCCCTTCTGGAGGCAATGAAGATATCTTCCGGTAATTTTAGTCCTCTTTAAAAAGTGATGTGGCTGGATTTCAATATATATATTTGGGGCAGTTTCAAATATATCCTTTTAAAAGATCAATTCATGTGTAACATTTTAGTTTTCATAAAATCATTTTCATCCTTTTAAACCCTAAAATATTATATTAATTTATTCCACATAAAATAAAATAAAATCAGTTACCTACACTAATCTGTTTCACTGAATAAATGTAGGGAACATTATCCTCTGAGATAATTCATAGTAATAACATTTTGTTTCTTCTTCATGTTGTAAAGTAACTGTTTTTATATTTATTTGCTGTTGGAATGAATTTATATAATATTTTTAGTGTTTTTAAAGGGTAAGTATAATATTATATTATTTTGTACTTTTATAAGGGTATACAATAGAACCTCTATAATTTAATACTCGGTAAATTAATAACCTTGATAAAATTTATAATTTGTCCGGTCCCAACTTGGGACCAGTACAAAATTGGATCCTAATCGATAAAATAATAAGATAATTTTTTTGAAATCCCAATGTAAATATATTGGTCCCAGCAAAACTATAAATTAATAATTACTAAAATATTACAAAATTCTATATTGGTCCCAGCGAAACTATAAATTAATAATTACTAAAATATTACTAAATTCTAGGATTGTCTAGTAAAAAATGAATCTATAGTCACTTGTTTTTTTTGTGAACTTCAAATCTACATTGAACTTGACAAGTTTATTAATGTGTGAATGTACATGGGAATTTTGAAGGTCCTTGTTTATGTTTTATTCAAATAGGTAAAGTGAACGGACATGGAAATTTTGAAGGTCGATGCATTAATTTGAGAGTTGCTCACGGATATAAGCCAACTCTTTAAATTAATAATTAATTAATTTAAATAATATCTCCCTAAATTAATAAAATATCCCGGTCCCAACATTATTAATTTATAGAGGTTTTACTGTATATGAACTCAGTTCTATATATTATGCCTGAGTTCTGGACTATTTTCAAGGTTGAGAGAATGAATTAATCAAAGAGGACGTTTTAACCATGGGTAGTGATGTTTTTAACTAAATAAAATAGCTGTAAGGGATGTGGAATGCACATACATGTTTTGAGTTTAATAGCGGGATTTTGCAATTTATGTATGGCAATTGTGAATTCTGGCAGGCCTTATGGTGATCCTCAGATGATTCGTTTTGGGGCACATTTAGTTCTTGTGCTCCGTCTGTTACATGCTGATGAAATGAAAGACACTTTCAAGGAGAAGATAATGAATCTTGGTGACCACATTCTTCACATGTGAGTACATTTGTCGTAATGGCTCATGTCTGATTTATGCATTTTAGAGCATCTACATGGTTCCATAGTTTAGTTTTTTTGTTGAGTAACAAACTACTTTTTTCTTCTGAAATCTGGAACACCTTTTATTTTTATACGCGATTCCTATATTTTGTGCAAATATCTGACTAGGACGGACATTGACAGGTATGTGATGTTTCTTTTTTCAAAACAACACGAAGAGTTGGTTGGAATCTATGCATCCCAGCTTGCACGCCACCGTTGCATTGATCTGTTTGTTCACATGATGGAATTACGGTTGAATAGCAGGTAAAATTTATTGGGAATTGAAACTCTGTTTTTATTTCTCTATGTTTAATTTAGTTTTTGTTAAAAAGTCTATTTAGTCTCGTCATAGAAGACATGTTATCTTTTTTAGTACGCTACGATTCCAAATATATCTATTTGCCCATTACCAACCATCATGAAATGCTTATTTTGGTCCACAAGCTGACAAAATATATATAAGTTTTTCTAAGGGGCGTTTGATTATCAGGTCAAGGCATACGGATTTAGTCAAACCTTTTTTTATCTGTGTAGGGAGTTTTATTTTATCGTTGCTGTTATTGATACGGATGTACCGGTAACTATATTAAGAAAAGTAATTTCAATTGGATTGATTCAGTAAGTCATGTTAAATCAATGATACAAAGAAAAATAATTCACTTATAATTAATTTTTTAATGTAATTTAACAATATATTTACTGGTTAGCGTTTATATGTTCATTGATACAATGTTTAATGTTTTTAATGCTTTTATGTTGACAGTGTTCATGTCAGATATAAAATATTCCTCTCTGCTATAGAATACCTGCCATTTTCTCCTGGGGATCTTGTAGATAGCGGTTTCGAAAAGGGAAGCTTTGAAGAAATTATTGAGAGGTTTTTAATTATCATTTTTAAATACCTTAAAGTCATTCTATTGCTGGTCTTAATTTTGTGTTTCCCACTACTTCAACAGGGTTTTATCAAGATCACGAGAAGTCAAAGTTGGAAAAGCTGACGTGTCATCTGACATGGCAGAGCAATGTCGGTTGCAGAGTCTTGAAAAAGCTATGGTCATTCAGTGGCTTTGCTTTACACCTCCCTCCACCATTAATGATGCTACCAGAGTTGGCTCAAAACTGCTTCACCGAGCATTGATGCACAGGTAACTGATTTTTTTGTAGTTATGTTTTCTACTTAATTTAAGCTTCATGAATGCATCACATGTAGCATTATTTTATAGTTGCTGTATTTTTTTTCAGCAATGTACTGTTCCGGGAATTTGGTTTGATTTCTATGTGGAGAGTTCCAGCAATGCCAATTGGGGCCCATACGCTGCTTAGTTTACTTGCTGAGCCTTTGAAACATCCATCAGAAACTTTGATTTCAACAGAGGATCATGAAACTTCTGATAGTTTGAGAGAGTTTCATGACTGGGTATGCT
>JARYGA010060435.1:23177-46192 GCA_030545235.1 Helianthus tuberosus
GAATTACAAATGGTCTGTTAGTGCCAGGGACTTGATTGAATCAAATTGACAACCACAGGGACTGGACTGTTGATTTTTTTTTCAAATGAGGGCTGAACTTGCGATTGAGTGTAAACCACGCACGTTAGTACATGTATGATTCATTATAATTTATTATAACTCGGTATAACTTGTTGTAACTTTATGAAAAAATCTGTAAGAAAAAAATCATATGCGTCTTAATAACCATGATTGCTCTTTATATAACGTATTCTACAGTATTGTAGATGAAATATATAAATATAAATTATGTCATTAAATACAGATTGAGTGTAGTGAATTGAATTTATGTAATTTACACACTACTTATGCATAATACATTTGTACAAATGTATAAAAGCTTTTGTAAGACGTCTTAAATCGAATGCAAAATGCCATCTTGTCCCGCATTATATAGTAGCATAGATAAATAATCTATTCTAGTATAAATGAACAACAAACTCTAATTGATCAAATATCTTAATAAACATGTGTAACATTATATGTAGAATTCCGTATCAAATAACATCTTATGAATCAGTTGCCGTATGATCCAGGCTAATTACTGACCTTAAACAAAGTTGCAAACAATTACACCACTGAAAGTTCCAAGTACACACTGTCAACGTCCAGAAAAACGTTTTGTAACTCATAATCTCAAATTAAGATACAAGTATTCGACGAATACAAGGTAAGACAATATACTCTAGTGATGTGATTATGATTTATTCCATGAAAACACCATAACATCATACATATTAATGAAGTGATTAAAGTTCATACTAAGACCACCCGTAGTGGGGCATTATTTGCAACCCCCCCCCCCTTACATAGGGCGTTTTTGGGCAGTTTTTTTGAAAAAAAATTGGTTTAGCGTTATATATAAAACGCCTAAAATGGTTTGTGGAATGGTTGACTGGGTTTGACCCACCAATGAGAAACTAGTTTGTTTTTTTTTTTTGGTTTAATGATTGGAAGGGGCATTATTCCCACTACGCCACTTTTGCAATAACGCCCCATGCTGACTGGACTGCAGGGCCGGCCCTGAGAATTCATGTACCTTGTTCGAGCTCGAAAAAACGTGCCCTTAGATCTGAAATCGACATAAGTTAACTGAATAAATGAATTCGACATTAACGCCTAAATAATCATTAATCGACAAAGTTTGTATCAAATTAAGTTAACGCCTAAATAATGTTCGACAACATAAATGAACTGAATTCGACATAACTTAACTGAAATGGACATAAGTTAACTGAATAAATGAATTCGGCATAATAACTGAAATCGAAAATCAATCCTAAATCATAAGTTAAGTGATTTCGACATAAGTTAACTGAATTCGACATAATAACTGAAATCGTAAATCAATCCTAAATCATAAGTAAACTGAATTCGACAATTGCTTTTGAGTTGTTTACCTGTGAACTGATCCGACTAAGACACTCAGTGATCGAAGGCTGTGCTGTGACTGTGAAATCGAAGGCCTACTGGCTGTGTCTCTGATCGAACAACACCTAAAAAATTGCAGAATGATGATGATCGAAGGCCTGCAGTGCTCTGTCTCTGATCTCGATTATCATGTATTCCTGTTCCTGTGCGACGTTTCATTACCCAGTCCCGGATGAAAGAGTTGCCGCCCAAAATTCTTTTTTTTTATTAGTTTTTAGAAAATATTTGGGTATTGGGCTCATTAACCTAATGTGCTAAATAGTTTAAACAATATGATTTTTTTTAAGTGGGCCTATGTTAATATTTTTTTGGTTATGCCCTATTAATTTTTTTTTACATATATAATATCGGATTTTTTTTAAAAAAAAATTACGTGCCCTACGAAATCACGGGCCCTGTTCGGTTGTCCTCCCCGCCCTCCTTCAGGGCCGGCTCTGCTGGACTGCCACGTGTCGAATAATGCCCCATGGTGGGGGCATTATTTGGCTAAACCACTACACATGGTCTAAGAAAATAGAACAAGGCAAGAGTTTACGAGCCAATCATTAGATGTAATAAAACAATACCCAATAAGAATAAAGAACGAACCTTTTGATAAGCCCTTGAACGCCTCCAAGTCTCAATAAGTTATAAACAAGCCTAATGTGGAGGAGTATACCCAAATTCCCATAATTAGCTAGCCCATAATTACGAGCCAATCTTTCGGCGAGCACGCGATCCACTGTAAAGAGCTACCAGGGTTTAAATATCGGCATGATTGGGTGAGAGATGTGTTATGCGATGTTCTTAAGCGGGCCGGGATCTCTGCCAAAAAGGAGGCTCCAGTAAATTTCCTGACTGACCCCTTAGAGGGGAGGTCCACTTTACGCCCGGCGGACATCCTTGTGTTTGGATGGGAAGGGGGGAAACACGCTTGTGTAGATCTAACTGGAGTCTCCCCCCTTGTCGGGCTCAAGGAAAAGGGTTTTGTCGTAGGGCAAGCGGTGCTCAAGGCAGAGGCGAGCAAAGTGGCAAAACATGAGAAAGCCTGCCGGGAGAATCAACATGTGTTTGTCCCGTTTGCGTTTGATACCTTTGGTGGTCTCGCTCCTGAAGCTGTGCGACTCTTGAATCGGGTTCAAAAAGTCGTTAATAGTAATTCTACGTCGCTAAAGGTTTCAAACTTTGTATTTAGTAGAATTGGTTTTTCTATTCAAAAGGGGGTGGCGGCACAACTTGTTGCCCGACTACCTGCCATTGCTTTGTAATTGCCTTTTTTCGTGTGGAATGATATCGTTTATAAAAAAAAAAAAAAAATGAATCCTTAGGCCCATAGGGATCTAGGACAAATTCCTTCCATCATTACGGTGTACTCGTCATGGGAACACTCCCCGTTGACAAAATCTCTCATACCTCGGGCATGAAATATTTTTCCACCAACGAGAGCAAGGCAGCCATCAACAATCAACCATACAATTATTCTTGAAGGGACCACATCACCTGATGAAAGGGACAACCAACTGATTATAGTACAAATAGTGTTGAAGTCGTTCCTCAAAAAGGTAACATGTTCTCAAATCTATCTTTAAACGCTACTTTATTCCGCTTGCGATACATACTTATTTTTACACCAGCGGGTGGCAACAAAGAGGTTTACCAACCTATGGCAAGTCAAATGATGTTCTATTTTGCAAATCTCTTTCCGAAGCTAGATTGTGATTCTCGGAGATATCCCCCTTTAACAGAAAACTCGCAAGAAAGAACAATTAGCATTATAAAATAAAAATCATAAAAGGATAGATTTTCTATAACACTATTAGTATAGGCAATCAAACAAACACTTGGTGGACAGATACAACAAGATTGAGATTTCATTTTCTGATGGAGAGATGAAAAACTTATATGCCCAACCGAATGGATTTGGATTATGGGGAAAATGAAAAGAAGTTGTTTTCTTTTGAAATTATAAAATGAGAAAAATAAGATGTTTTTTGTTGACAATGATCCCTCGAAAAAGAAGAGTATTTAATAAAAGGAATGGAGATGCGGGGTATCGAACCCCGTACCTCTCGCATGCAAAGCGAGCGCTCTACCATGTGAGCTACATCCCCTGACTGACTGACTTGTGATGATGCGCAGTCCATGTGTGAAGCGATGTGTTTGGGGCAGTTTTCTCTCACAATATTATTAATTAGGCATTGCTTTCTTGCGATGGATTAATATCTTTTCAGCCCCATTTAATTTCTTGTGAAACTTAGACAAAACTACTACATGGTTTTGATCGTCCAAAATTAATACCATAGGCTGTCATCTTGTAAGTTTCACCACCAACCTTCTATAAATTAACTCCCATCAATTTCCATTTTACATAAAAAGAATTCACTGCACTTCATTCTTCGTATTTTTTCTATGGCTTCCTTCGTTTCAACTTCAGTGGTTGCATCACCCGTTGTTGTTCCCAAAATCCAAATCTCCAGTGTCTCTATGATCTCTGTAATTTACGACCACTACTGATCAACTTTTCGAATTTATTGAACCGGTTGGTTTTAATTTAAATACTTGTTGAACTCTTTGTTGCAGGGTGCAAAAAGATTTGTAACCTTCAAGTCAGAGAAAAGATCAGTAGTACCATTTTCTCGTTGCTTCATTTCATGCTCCCTTGTAAGAAAAGAAACTCAAATATTATTAATATTATTGTATAATAGTTGGAAGGAACTTCAAACATTCCACAAATAATTATGCAGGCTCAACCGGAGACTCTGAAAATAGTGCAGGCTACCATTGCTAATCAGTTGTCGATTGACGAGTGCACAGTCGCCCCTTCAACCAAATTTGTGGATCTTGGTGCTGATTCTCTTGACACGGTACGTACGCCTTATCTACTTTAAATAAGCTGTTTTTTTTCGGGCATTGTTGTATAAAAATGCTAATAATAACATGGTGCAGGTTGAGATTATGATGGCGTTGGAAGAAACATTTGGAGTGTCAATAGGCGAAAGCGGAGCTGAAAACATTGCGACTGTTCAAGATGCTGCCGATCTCATAGAAAAAGTGAAGGCGGAAGCTTGACCTCGCCTGCCTGCCTCTCATCACATTTCATTTTGCTTGCTTGCTTGCTTTCTCATCAATTTTGATGTTCTAATAAATGCAAATCCTATTCATCAGTCATAACTAATACAAACAACCATTGATCAATTATCTCATGGTCATCGGATTTTAATATTAGATTAGGCTTAAATCACTATCTCAAAGTTTTTAGGACTGAACAAGTCACGTTGCACGTCATTTATAAGTATTTGAATTTTCATGTTTCATTAATTATGCCTAGGTTGTTAATACATCGAATTTTCAGTCACTTACTACCAAACGGTAGTCTTTATTGGTTCAGATTTATAAGCCCAACTACTATACCCACGTAGGGCTGTTCACGAGCCAAGTCAAACCGAACAGACCTTTGCTCGTGTTTGGCTCGTTTACAAACCGAACCGAGCGGAGTGGCTCGTATAAAATCGAGCCTCATATTAAACGAGCATTTTCCGAGAAATGAATATTCTGAGCGATTTTGACAACTGTGTCGCCTGATTTCAGTTTGTGGAGAGAGATGATGACAATGTTAGGTCTCAAGTTTTTATGTTTTTAAAACATGCACATTTCATGACATAATATTTTTCTTACGAGTAACAATGTTGTGTCCGATGAGGCGATGATCATATTGCACGAACAATGACGTTGAGGGTAGGAGATGATCGACTTAGGGTAACAACATAAGACATTAAGGCGATGGGAAGACTATCATTTATCAGTTTATGGTTTAACTTTTAGATTTGGTATTAACTTTTTTTATTAGCGTGATTGGGCTAATACGTATAGATATAGTTGTAAATTTGTATATACTGGACCAAAATCTAGAGTGGTTATATAAAACTATAAATTACGTATAGATATAGTTGTAAATTTGTATATACTTGATCAAAATCTAATAGAGTGGTCATATAAAACTATAAATTTAATTTATACTTATATTTATATTTATATAGGATAATAATTTAAATTTATATTTATACTTATATTTATATTTATATTTTACTTTTTTTTTATTTTAGTTCGAACTTTTCACAATCAGTCTCAGAATGAAATTAAATGACCCACCAACCAATGTTATTATCCGTGTGACTAGATTGACACTAAATCTACATTAACTTATTATGATGATAACACAGCTTTTACAAAAGCCCTTTTCATTTTTTTCGTTGTTATTTAGTTTGTAACTACTTGCTTAATAATTACCCGTTGCTATATGTTACATGGTTAGTAACTCATTATGTTTCGTTTTGCTATATGTTTTCTAATGGTTGGTTTCGGTTTGCAATGGTTAAAAACCGTTATCAATGGCGTGACTCACAATTTAATTTAAAAGCTATTAAAATCGAAACTGAACCATTTACATTTGTACCAAGAACAAACACTTGTACTTTTAGAATTAAGTATCGGTCCATGACCAACCCGAAGAGGACCGGACTGGCCTGGAACCAAACCCGTGAAGATGTAAACAATAGTTAGTGGGTCGGTCTGGGTTTTGCGGATATAAGCTGGTCGGTTCTCACAGGGTTAGCGGATCAGAACTGTTTCTTAGAATTATGTGGGATGTAAAAGATAGTGTGTGGGCTACACATTCTACATAGTCTGGCTACAAAAATCAAGTTTTTGGGCTGCACATACAACACGTAGTTCCATTTAACAATGCAATTGAGCAATTTCGTTTAAGACTACTTCAACGGAAAAAAAAAATTCTACATTTACATAATCCTAGGTTACTTCAACGGAAAAAAAATTCTATATTTACATAATCCTAGGGGGCGTTTGGCTCGCGGAATGTTTTGTAATTGGAGTTGGAATTTTTATAGGAATTTGAATTTGAAGGAATTGGATTTGTAATTTAAACATTCCAATAGTATTGGAAATTGTTGAAATTGGAATCTCAATACCATTTTGATGTATTTGGTTGTCAAATAAACTAGAATCTATCACCCCGGCCCTCACCATCCTGGGTTCGGGTCGAAACGGTATGGGTGTAAGTAGTTCGGGTCGAAACCGTGTGGGTCGAACGTTACGGGTCGAAATGGCTCGTGTTGAAACGGTGTGGTCGAAATGGTAAGGGTCGAAACGGTTCAGGTCGAAAGAGTTCGGTTTGAAACAATACGGGTTGGAGCGGTGCAGTTAGAAAGGTGCCGGTCAAAATGGTTCAGGTCAAAAGAGTTCGGTTCGAAACGATACGGGTCGGAACAGTGCGGGTAGGAAGGTGCGGGTCGAAACGTTAAAGGTCGAAACGGTTTAGGTTGAAACGACGCGAGTCGAAACGGTACAGGTCAAAACGATCGGAGATTCCAATGAATTTACTTGAATTCTTTTACATATAGGAAGAATTATGAATTCCTTTAGTTAAAGGAATTTATGCCCGATTCCAATTTCATTGACGTCAGTAACCTATGACAAAACTAAAATGTTAGCATGTTTTCATAAACTATAGTCGAGTATAATTTTGTAATTAACAAGATACAGTTTTGTAAATAACAAAACACATGATTATTATTTTTTTGAATAAAAAGGATTTGGGTCTTAAAAACTTTATGGAAACCTAAAAAACATATTTTTGATATATTTAGATTGATAAATTATAACCTCGTGAATTACACATGTTGAATAACGTAAAAATCAAATAATTAGTAATCAATTAATTTATTAAATGTAGAGTTTTTCTTGTTGTAAAAATCGAAAGTAAATTAAGAATTGATATATAGAATGGGTTAAATATCCATGTGTTTATGCTGGAAAATAAGAGTGAGAGGAACCAGAGAATGACATGAGGCGTTAAACTTTCTCATTTATTATATATAACATAGATATAAATATAGATGGGGTGTAATTCCACTTTCAAGACCATGGGTGAAGGATAGTGGGGGCGGGAGGGGGCGGCTGACCCCCCGAACTTTTTGCTCAGTAGTGGAGAGAAAGCAGTTTTTGTATAGAAATATTTGGGTTTATATATTTTCGACCTCCCGTTTTATAGAAATTTTTGGGTATATACGTTTTCGACCCCCGGTCGGAAATCTCAAGCTTCGCCACTGTTCAAGACCCCATGAAATTGCCACGTAGGTGCAACATCATTCTCGCAAAATTATCACATATGGAGGGTGTGATTCCACTTTCCACATCCAACTTTCACAGCCATTGAAAAAGGTTTTGGCTCACCCTCACAAAACATTTCCATGCCACACATCAAAGCCATGGAAGGCTCTACGCCGGTGCCACCCAAACGACCACACCAAAGATGTAGCGGTTTGCCACTGTGAAAATTCATCCACCTAGGACGATGGCGTGAACTAGAATCCCCACACCGCATAGTTTTAGATATTACTATTAACATATTTTTAGAGTTAAAGAATAAAACCTCTTTTTTTATAAGTTTGAAAATCTTAATATATCATGATTGTGGTTGGTCTTATAAAAAACTAAATATAAAAAGCTGTGCATAAACTTCATCTATAATAAAAAGATTGATTAATTATTGCGAATTGGAATTTGGAATCATTATCTTGATTAAGAGTGGGATTCAAGCTAAGATTTTAATTATTTATGTAACGATGAAGGGTGTGGGGGGCATGGGTTAGGTCATTAATCGCCACATATGACTATTAATGAATTGTTACACCATCTCTTTGTCTCGTCCACCATGGTTTGCTTGGATTAAACCATGACAATCAGGGGCCTCCTTTTTCTTTTTTAATATTTCATTTTCTTTTTCACAAAAATAAATTAAAATAAAAGAATAATGGTTTGGGTTATGACCATACCCTTAGACCATGTGTAGTGGGCAAAGTTTTGGGCGTGGAATGGGCAAAAAAACCGCCCCAATCATGGGTGTACACCGCCCCGTGGGTGTTTTTTAGTGGATTTTGGGTTGGGGCGTTTCCCTAAAAATGTCTGATTCAAAAGTGATGACCAATAGAATTTTTGTGATGATTTTTTTACTTAATTTTTAATTCACAGCAAGAGTTCAAGCCCCACTACATCCCTTTTTAACTTCAAGGTCCTTTGTTGACTAGGCGTCACGTGTCGCTTCATGCTCAAGGGTGTGACATTTGTTTCACTCACCACTATACATGGTCTTAGGGTAGTGGTTTTGAATTGTGGATTAGAAGTTGATGACATGGCGCTGATGTAGAGGATCATGATAACCATAAGTATCATGATCACACCCTGTAAGCTAACAACACTGTAAAAACAAATAAAGTAAAACAGAATAGAATAAATAATTTGGCGTCCAAAGCGGAAGGTTTATTTAATCGTACATAATCACAATTGATCTTTTTGTCTTCTAAGTGTCGCCAATCGCCATTACATTATTTTATTCCTAATTCAACTTGTTCAATTAAACATATTTTATACCAACTTGCATAATTATTCCTAATCCAACTTGTTTGATAATATTATGTTATTTCAACTGGACACATCCTTTACATCTTTAGCAGTTGCAAATGTTAGCTTGCATTTTTAATATAGTAAATAAATTTGCTAAAAAAAACTTAATTTATTTTTATTTCTTAAAGGTCACGTGTTTCAGCAATGTTTCGGCAATCAAAATATCTTGCAAATAAATCCGAAAATGGTACTTATATTCTTAATCCCGGCATTCTTAAAAGCTCGTGCATTGAGATTAAGGATGAGATTTATAACGAACAATACAATTGTATCACGTGTTTTTAATGTTGTGATTTGATTATTATATGGTAAAACCATCATGATACGAGAGATGCCACAAAAGGAGATGTTTATATCCAAGTGCGAGGGATATAAATAAAGACGGTAAAATCCGAGTTTTTGTATGTAAAAAAAAGCGCACCAAGTCGTATGTCCATTACGTTACTGAATGACGTCATACCCCCTCTCGAAATGCCAAGTAAGCTTTTATAATATTAAATGAACCTAAAACACATGACGATCACAATATCAAAGTCTTGATCCATGAAGCCGACTGTTATAAAATAATGAAAAAGCAAGGAATTTAATTTTCCAATAAAGCCCCTTTTGGCTTTTCTGATGTCATGTAACTTATTATTTTATTTCAACTTGACGATGTTTCTTTCAAGCATTTTTTATATACTATTTTTTTCTTTAATTTCAAGTTGCAAAATATGACGATTATAACAAGAAAATGCCACCAACTTTTTTTTTCCCTTTTCAAATAAATAAAGATGCATTATTATGTTTACACTTTATAACCACTTGATGATTTTGACACATGAAAGGTACCACACAAAAGCTAAATTCCATATTCGAACTACCTAGAAACAACTAGTCGACTGTTGTGGAAATCTTGCATCGATTAGGCATGTCTCCCCTTCCTCCTGTTGTTGTTTCTCACGTCGTATCTTCCGCCAGCTGCCTTCAAAAACATACATTAAGTTAGGGCGATATAATTGTGTTTTAATAAGAGGGAATTATTGATATAGGCTGACCACCCTTACCCCCCTAGCGAAAATCCTTGAAAACGTTCATTTGATACAGACGAAGAACCTCGTTTGTTAGAAGAGCTGGAGCTCTCACCAAAAGTTGAGGACGAATAAGAAGTCGGGTTTTCTGACTCTTGAAAGAGTTCCTGAAACAAGTCCTTTAGTTCCTGATCAGAAGTCTCTCCGTTTCCCTGTCAAAACCATGACCATGCTTGCTTTGAACGACATCATTATAGTTTTGAATGAACAAGAAAAGTGAGATAGATAGAAACAAAACAAGCACCATTGGAAGAAACCAAGTTGATGGTCCCATGGGACATTACTAGAAGGACCGAACCACTTGCCTAGTGGTGGATTGGATAAGAGTAGTAGTACGCAAGTGAAGTTGTCCTATTCTATCTATTCACATTAGGGCCTACAATGATACGATTCCTAAAAAGAAATATATATGATAATGCTATTGTTCCCCATATGACGTACTTACTCACTCAAGTCCTGCCAAAATAACCTCCGGTTGGTTGGTTCTACATGTTTCCATTCAATTCAATTCAAACTTGAATTAAACCCTAAACAATGTATGTGGTCGTCACTAACCATGTTTTATGAACAAACATGCTTGAGTTCTATATATCGGAGAGCTAGCTTACTTACATTTGGTTTGTTTTGACTCATCAACACAGCCATTTCGCCCATAAAGTCAGCCATCCCCTGTTTTCAATCAGCTCCATTATAAAGATTACATAAATTAATTTAAGAAAAATGAATCTGCATTTGACTTTTAAGCGTAAATTTTGTTGCTTCTTTAGAAGATTATTATGCAATGCAAACTATAACTATTTATCTTGCTTGCTTATATTGTTGTGTTTTGTATTTAAACTAGTATTTACGACCCGCGCTTTGCGGCAGGACCGAACAAATAGCATAAAAACGTTGAACCACACAAGCGCATTTCAGCGTATTAACTTGCAAAAATTAGTCTGAAACATAAAACATAGAAAAGAATAACTAAGTTGACTTATCACTCCGTGCATTGCGATAGAGCCATTAAACTGCAAAACAAAATAACGTAAAAACTTTGTACCACGCGTGCGTGTTGGGGGTGTTAACCTGTAAAATTTTGACCGAAAAGTAAAACAACAAATTTGTAAAAGATGAAAAGTATATGAGAAACAAATTTGAAAGTAAAAAAGTATTGGATAAAAAAAGTTGTGACAAAATTGAAAAAGACAAAAAGGGAAGAAAAGTGTAAAAAGTTGAATTATAGCTCTTACTTACAAACCAAAAGTTAGTAAAAAATGGAATATATGAACCAATGGTTGGATGGACCGATAAACAAAGAGAAAAATGAATTGTGCATTAACACAATGCTATTATAACTTAATTGAATAACTTTTTTGTGAAATTATAGAGGCGAAAATATTTGGAAAAATATATATGGAGATAAATGACTTATATAATAATCACTTTACAATCGAAGAAAATGTTATGGGACAAATGAAAAATAAATAAATTTGAAGAGATCCAATCAATGCGGTTAGGTTAGGTTAGGTGATGGGCCATCTAGCTAGCTAGCATTAAGAAAGAAAAAAGAACTTACATCTTGGTCATCATGGCTGTCATAAACTCCTACATCGTACAGGAATCTTTTATTTACATCGGAAAGTACTAGGAAGAATTAAACACAAATTAACACCCAATCAATCCCGGGCCTACCCTGCTCTACCCATTTGAGTTAGCTCCTGCCCTCTCGCCTCTAAACGTTAGTCTCTGACGCGGGAGGTCGCTGCAAAACAGTCGAGGGGGACGCCCCCCACATCACCGGGACAGTGGTGGCGGGCCGGCTAACGTGACCGGTCTTCACGTTTTGCTCTCCAACACCCAATCAATCCTAGAAGAAGAACCAGTTAAGCTTCAAAACATTACTAAAAAAAATGAGTCAGTGTATTATAACATGACTTACCAGAATATGCTTCTTGTATGGCCTGAAACTTCATTTTAGCCTCTTCCACATATTTGGAGTCCCAACAACGATCAGGATGCCATTTCTGGAGCCACATGAAACAAAAAAAGAGATCAATTCTCATCATAACCCCGAAATATGACAAGTAAGTATTATTAATTCCAAAATGCTGACCAGCGCAAGCTTCTTGTAAGCAGTCCTGAGCTCTGCTTCAGTGCATTCTTTGCTCAAACCCAAAACCTGATAAAAATCACTGCCACCCATGATTAAAAGAAATTGAATCCAAAGGTTTACAATAATTAATCAAATTGGTATGTTTAATTGTGTGAGAAAAATAAGCAAAGATGATGAGGAGGAGTAGGATCCATGTCATGACATGTTACTTACAAGCCACTAACCCACACTCCAGGAGCTATAAATAAATATACGACTAGTTGCACAAGCTTACTTTTCATGATATTTTATCATTTTTTATTTTTTATTTTTTATTTGTTTAGGACTAGGATTAGGATTAGGAGGGAAGAAAAGTGCGTTTAGGAGAGATGGACGGTTGGCGTTGCGTGTGTGGGGCCCATTTGGAGATCTAAATCCAGATTATACTTGCTGCTGCATATTATCTTTTTTATCCATCACAACATGTTTGTTACAGCTGGAAGCCATACTTGTTTAATTTATGTTTAGTGTATCTAACCTCACATCACTTCCTACTTAAATTACACTTTAATAATTAGCATCATCAACTAAAATCAACACAGCCTAGATAACTTCTTTAAATTGATAAAACTTTCACAAATAAACTTTTATTCTAAAGAAATGTTAAAAAAAGTGTGAGAAACATATCACTTTTTTTACTACTTTCAACGGGCATTCATGAGCCCGTTTTTGTGTCCAAGCCATGCCAAACGGCTGCACTTGTGTGCGTAAGAGGATGGCATTAGGAGAGTGGGGGTGGTCACTAGTGATAGAATTTCATCACTCACAAGCATCCAATCAACTCCTGCCATGTCATCAACTACTATTCTATCACTCACAAGCATTTTGCAGTGGCGGTGATCATCACTAGTGATGGAATTCCATCACTCACAGTTTTTTTTTATTTTTATTTTAAAATTAGAAATTAACAATAAAACACTAAAATATAAATTTCATTAAAATTAAAACATACTAGTTCAATTTAACATGCTAGAAATATTTTAAGCTACAATTTAAAAAAAAAATTACTAAAAAAACTCTACTTTTCGTCCGACTCATGAAACTCCAAACCTAAAGAACCTACTAGTTCAATTAAATCGTATCTCAACCAAAAGTGAGTTTCTTCATCACGTAATTCTTGTTGGATATTTTGTGGAACTTGAACTTGTGTAGGAGGATCCGGCACCCAATCCGGATATATTGCACGTCCGTCTTCTTTGATTATCATGTTGTGCAATATGATACATGCATATACTATGCTATGTATGGCTTTCTTGTTCATCGCACGAACCGGTCGGTGTAGTATACCCCATCTACCCTTTAAAACACCAAAAGCCCTCTCAACATCTTTTCTTGCCGATTCTTGCAATTTTTTAAACACGATTTCTTTAGCCTCGACAGGAAATGAAGGAGCTTTCACAAAAACAGACCATGATGGGTAGATACCATCCACAAGAAAGAAGCCCCGTCTGTAATATCGTCCGTTAACATAGAATGGAGAGAAGGGTGCAGTATCATCCGTTATGGTTTGAAACAACGGCGACGTGTGCAACACAATGATGTCGTTGTTTGAACCTGGAACACCGAAATATGAATGCCAAATCCATAAATCATTCGACGCCACCGCTTCTAGCATGATAGTTGGTCTTTTGATGTCACCCTAACATATGCCCCTCGCAACTCTCTTGGACAATTTTTCCACTCGATATGTGTACAACCGATGCTACCGAGCATCCCTGGAAAATGCCATCTAGCCTCATGTGCGGCGTAAATACGTGAGATGTCGTGGCTCGTCGGTTTACGTAAAAATTCTTTACCATACAACTTAATGACCGCGTTGCAAAAAAATTGCATACATTCACGAGAAGTTCTGGACGCCATAGCTAGGTATTCATCATATTGATCGGGAGGGTTACCTGTCGCTAGTTGGCGAATGGCGGACGTGCATTTTTGTATCGCCGTGAAACTTGGTTTGCCCCTCGCATCGTAACCTTCTTGAAACCATTCCTCGCTTGCTTCGATGTCTCCAACAATCTTTAAAAATAATTCTTTTGGTAAACGAAACCGATCTCTAAACGTTTCGGCATTATAGAGCGGATTCTCCACAAAATAATCGTTCATTAACACTTCGTTGGCACGTATACGATCTACAATCTTCTTCTTTGGGCGGGACGAACTAGTATCAAGTTCGTTATACACCGACACAAAATATTTTAGCGTCTCATTGTCGGAAGACGACTCGGTGTCGCTATCGCTATCCAACGGAAACGTCGAATCCGTAGGAAACTCCATTTGCGAAAAATCTAGCTTGTGTGAAATATGTTTGTGTTTTGGTGTGGGTGAAATGGTATAAAATGGAGAAGTATATATAAAAGGTTTAAAGGGTTTTTTTTAATATATTACCGTTGAATAACGGTCAAAACGCATAAACAACGTTCAAAATTCAAAAGTTTCAACGCGTGATATTATCAACGCGTTAATCTTTTCACGTGTTACATAAGGTGGTGGCGACAATGTGCATATGTTTTCCACGAGTGATGGATGGTCCATCACGGACCACCCCGCCTCCCCTTAGTGTTAAAGGATGCATGCAGACATGTCAGGTTTAATAATTATAAAATATTTATATATTCTTAGATTATTAACTTATATATCAATCAAACTTACAAGGGTTAATTGCATATATCCCCTTGAAAAAACTTTTAATTGCATATTTACCCAAACCTAAACAAATATTGCATATTTCCCTTTTTTTACTACATTTACTAACTAGTTCTATACCCGTCCGGTGGACGGGTACTTTCTGTAACACCCTATTTTTGATTTAGCGATTTTACATGTAAAATACCACGATCTGATGTGTGGCTAGGACTACACATACTATAAAAATACGGGTTTATTAAAACTTTTACAAATCATAAGTTATTCTACATCACGTGGTTGAATTCGTTGTTTAAAATTTACAACGTGGCAAAGTGCGGAAGCATGTATCTATATCGTGTTCGGTTCTCCGTTGAGCTTGATCGTCTTCCGGCATCCCAAAGTGTACCTACATTTCATAAACACGAAATGCTTTAGTCTTACGGGGTTTAAATCATGTCCAAACGAGTCTGGGAAACAATTGATTTTCAAAAGAAAAATAAGAACTTGAAAATCATCTCCACCGTAACTTACGGTGGCACCGTAAGTTACGGTGGCCCCTGTGTGTGACACCTGTGTCACTTCAACCATCAAACAAATGCCAAACCATTGAAATATTTTATTTCATACTTGGGATTTGTAAAAATATGTGTATCGATTGCACATATCAACTCTTGCTCGATTTCAAGCTCTAAATCGCTTTCTGGAAGGTTATACACGCACTGATGCGTAAATATAACCAGTTTAATGCAACGAACACTCCGGAATAGTGAAATAGACTTAACATACCTTAAATAACCTTTACATAACTTAGATATAAGTTTTGGAAGGTTTGGTGTGGTGAAATCAAAGTTTAATCGCTTACAGGGACTAAAGTTGACAAACTGCGAAAGTATGCCAATTTGAACTGTAACAGACATTCCGGAACATGACCATAAGTTAAACATACCATAAATATCCTTTACATAGCTTAGAAATAGGCTTTGAGGTGTTCGGTATGCTAAAATAAACTTTTGTGTCATTCTGGGACTAAAAGCGTCAAAAAGTGCACAAGTTTGCACTTTCGCGCATAACTTACGTTCTGAATACATCCGGACATCCAAAAATTTATGTAAGCACTAAAATATTTTATTTTAGTGTTTGGAATAAGAAAAATCCATTCGTTTCGTCATTTGGATCGTTTTTCGCGCTTATGCGCATTCCGTCGTAATTAAGCGAACATCGCGTTCGTACGGCCAAACGAACCAACATCCGGCATATTTTTGAGCATGTTTCATGTCCACAATGTTTAGGCATCATTTTAGGGCCTTAAAGTTGGCTTTACGGGCCTTAGAAGTGTCGGAAATGGCCTTAAACACATGCAGGAACTGAAACTGTCAAAATGGAAACATGTTTGCTGATCAGAAGTCCCAGGCGGCCCGCATTATGTTTGTCTGATCCTGAAGCGGGCCGCGTCCGACTATCAGACCAGATTAACTGCATTTAACAGCAGATTGCAGCTGTTTGATCCTCACCCACACATTCTCAATTGCTTAGTCAGATGATAAGGACCATTTTTAGGCACCATAACTTTGCAACACTTGTACGGATGCGATTAAGGCACGATATTCGACAAACGATCTTAACGGTTCGGGTATTCCTATAAATACCCAACCCATTTAACTTCAAAAATCACAAGAATCTGGATTTGAGAGCTCTAAGTTGAAACCATTGTTTCATACCTGAGTTCTTGGATCGAGATTAGCATTCGGGGACCCTTCGTAAGTATTCTTTCGTTCTTTTATTGCTTTTCGAGTCTTTTCGAGTCTGAAAGTCAAACTTTGTTTGACTTTCTGCATTGACCAGTTTATGGTCAATGCGAAGTTCGTTTGAACTTCGCAACGTGAGTGTAATCACGTTGGTATTAGTCCTTTGGGACTATGCCTACTGATTACCACGTTGTCTAGGGTCGTAAGGGTAAGCGATCTGATAAATCGCTTATACCTTCGAACCCGACCCAGTTTGGTCGATCATTAGGATCCGACCAAATACATTAGGTGACCATAGTGTATAGGGAATAACCTTCCGAGGTTATACCTTATGGTCACATCGTTTAAGTAGTTGTATGATAGGTAGTTTATATGCCTTAGGTAAATTACCAGAATACCCTTTTCATCTATAATTGGTAATTTAGCATATGTAACCTAAACTTTTGTCACATAACTGATTATGTAACATGTTTAGGCATATAACACTTTTCATAGGACTAGTTAGACGTTCCGAACGTGTTTCACGCGAACGACGCGTTAAAGTAGCATAAGCTACCTAAACGGGTCGTAATGGGTCGTAAGCACTTAGGTTAGGTTTCAATTAGTATGTAGGCTTTGTTAAACCATATGACACAAGTCTCTATACTCGTTTGGTTTACGAACCCTCATTCTATCAGATCTTCCGATTTAGGTCCGGTTTATTAACATAGTTACCTATATTAGGTGTCGTTTGATATCCGCGATCTCTAGCATTGTTTGGTTGTTACTCAAGGACTACTGAGCAATCTCAAGTGAGTACATAGACCCCTCTTTTACTGTTTTCCAAACTGTTTTGGGGTGAAACACATGTGCCTACTTGTTACATTCATGCTTTCCCGTTTTCACATCATATACCTGCTATGTTCGTTAGTATATTATAGTACATGATTTCATTACATTTTATGCTATGTATGTCCATTATGTGCATACTTAGTACATTGTTTTACATTACATTTTGTTGCATATGCTAATCCAGTATATGAACACATTATATTACATTTTGAACCGTTTATAACTATTTGACTATGTGAACCGTTTGTGTCTGTGAACCGTTTATATCTGTGAACCGTTTGTATCTGTGAACCGTTTGTATCTGTGAACCGTTTGTATCTGTGAACTGTTTGTATCTGTGAACCGTTTGTATCTGTGAATCGTGTGAACCGTATTTGATCATACATAAACATTTCTACAATTGTTTAGCATTACATCTTGGTGGTTTGATTTGAGTAAGTGATTAAGTAACGAGGCGTGTGTAATATGATACAAGCATGGTGGATACGCCGCTGGTACTTCCTATATATAAGTGTTTGTATGGTATTACATGTCGTAGCGTTATTTGAATCATTTCAGTTTGAGACATATAACATTTTATACAAATAACATACTTTTCACAAGACATTGTTTTACAAACAACTTATCTTATACAAACTCATTTTACATGGTTATTCATTTAACCTTACATTTATTTATACATATCATCTGATCTTATCGTTTTTCAAATGATTTACAAGACAAAGCAAATTACAAGGTTCATGACTAAACATTTTCTCAAACATAAGTCATGAATCCTATTTTCACAAAACCTATGTATCTCACAGGCATTTTTATGCTGACGTACCTATTTTCACATGTGTTTTTCAGGAGCTGTTGCATAAGATGATCAAGATACACATAGGCAGACTTGGGCTTTAGTGACAATAAAAGATGCAAGACTAGTTAATTATGCTGTATTTCTTTGTTTGTTAAGACATTGTAACACTTTTAATCAATAAAACGAAACTTCAATTGCCATGGATTTGAAACAATTAATTCTGTTACAACACTCCCCGACATTTCCGCCACGTTTGTATGTTCTACGTGGTCGGGGTGTGACACTGTGTTCATATTCTTCTACCGTACAACAGTAGGTTACCACCGTAACCATATCAGCTCCACGTAAATTACGGTGGCACCGTAATTTACGGTGGACCCTGCATCCAGCTTTTCCATTTTGCCGTAATTTGACACGAAATCTTTCGTATCTTTCAAACCGCTTATCCGTTTGACCTACCGTTTCTTCCTACATGTTTGAAATTTGATTCTCCATCATATGGAGTTAAAATCCGACATCCGGCTTGATAAAATTTAAGACTTTTAAGTCTTCGGCTTATTACTCTTTTACCAAAATTTGACCCGTTTGTGATTTTATCAAACATACAAGTTTGTTTGACCCTTATTTCTCACAAACCTATTAAATTCAATGATGTCTAACATATTAGGTTCCGATTATAGAATTATATACCTTCTTTAACTCATTTTCACCCATATGCTTATTTTGACCCGTTTGAGGTATTTAAGCATATTATAAGCACCAATTGCTTTCAATCATTTCCAAATACATATGTCCACATTTCTTATCAAAGGATCTTCCACCACAACTATATTTGTGGTGGATTCCATGTGGTGATTTATATATACCAAAATTTACCCTTCAAATCGTTATTTTACGGCAAAGACTCGAATAGAGCCATTTGACTAACGTGTTACATCCTTCAACTTCTATACTACTCCTAAGTAATTATCTAATTGTAAAACTCGTTTCCAAACAACCTTTAAGGATCGTTTGTACCATTTAGCCTACAAGGGCGTTTTGGTCGATTTTAGTCCTTTTATGACTAAGGACTCTCTCTCAAATTATTCGACCAAAATAGCACTTTTAACTACAACATAATTACACGTACCTGGCCGGATCAACAAGTAGACCCGATTTATACCTTGTTTTCATTATCACACCATCAATGGTGACGCAATTATCCGATTTTCTAATCGGTCCTGTTAACATAAGACTTGACAACCACATTAGTCGATATTGTCAAATGGTGTTATCACCACCATTCAACCCGTTTGGACTATATGCCCAACATTATTTATTTAATCAAAAACATCGTTTTTGATTTCCAATTCATACATCCATCCCATCCCGGATTTTATAACCATACCCTTTTTCTTTTACACTCTTTTCTTACAATTTCAACCCATTTCGGCTTACACCATGGGTATCCTTTTATCCTTGATTTACATTAGTCGACACTTGACAAATTTCCATATTTCCAATATTATCATTATCACGTTTACAACGTATCGAATAAACGAGTATTCTACATAAGTGTGTAAGTTACACTTACCTCGCATCCACGCCACGCTTTTCTTTCCGTACTTGCTCCGTTTGACCCGCTCCCTCTTCCAAGCTTTCACCTAGCTTGTTACGCGTCAAACTATTGTCAAACATTTACAAGGCGGTTAAATTAGTCATTAACAATCACGACTATTCCACCTCACTTATTTTCTATGCCGAAGCTACTATTCGGCTTCATGATTAGTTAACTTAACTTATCTAAAGTTAACTACTTTCAATCACATGTTTACTACGTTAAGCTTAAATCAACATAGTATTTAGAACTCTCATCACTTCATATCACGCGTAATTGCCATATCATTCAAATATGCGTTTTCACTCTAAAATTCAATACTTTAGTTCTCATTTAGGCATTTTAACAAACACCTAATGTGCATAATTTCATATATTTACTAACTAGTTCATAATCAATTATTTTCACCAAGATTTACATCAAAATCAAACCTCTATGTCTAGTGTTCATGAACTACATCAAGAACTTATTTCATAACAATCAATATTCATCAAATTAACACTCTAATCCGAGTGTTCTTCATATTGTCAATAAACTCATTTAACACACATATAGGTAATCACCAAATCATTCAAGTTATAGCATCATATGCATGATTTTCACTTAGGGTTTCGTTCCTAAGCAAGTATACATCACTAATCTAGCCATAGCTTCTCTAATTCATGCCTAATTCGCGATTAGGATGATTATCAAATTTTTACAACTTCACGAATGTTAGAAATTCAACATACCTCACGATCCCCTTGACTTGGTGATCGTTTCTACGCGTTCATGCATTGATTTGGATCTTGATTCGAGCTCCAATTTGGTGAATTTGTTGATTCTAGGGTTTGAGCTCTCTAGGAGCTTCTCCTGGCCATTCTCACGCACGCACACACACTCTTGTGTGTGTGTGTTGTGTTTTATTTTAAAGTTTATAATTCCTTTTTCAAGTTACCCGGCTTTGGTCCCTCGTGTTTGGTTAGTTATTAATTAGGTCACAACCTAATTATTTTCAATAATATTCCCACTTATTAACTAGGTTTAATATTCCTAGTTAGCTTAGCGGGTTCGGGAATATTTATGACTAAGTTTATTTTAGGTCCCGTTAACTCGGGCCTTTTATCCATTTTATTACCTTAAAAGCTTTTATTCACTTTTTATTTAATATTAGGATTAATTATTTAAATCTTAATATTTACCGGGTAAATTTTACCACTAACGGTACTTTACCCCTCTTTTAGTGCTAATGTGGTTTGATCACCAAACCCATTTTCGGGGTGTTACACTTTCACGTACTAATATGGAAAACTAACTTTCTTTGAGTTATAAACAAAGCCAAATAAGGTGACTGTCAATTAAAAGCACAACTCATTAAGACAACAAAAAAATAATCGAACGTAACAATAAAACCATAAGACGATAAAAAGTTAGTATTACTAAAAATGTACATAATGTTTCGTATGTTTCATAAAGTTCAAACTTGCTCCTATTAAATCGTTTTGGCCTCTGGATCGTCCTCCTCGGCCTCGAATAGGACCTTGTTCCATGTTCACCTGCTGCATGCCATGTCCTGGTATAAATTGTAAAAATATGCGACAATTAAATATAAAAGATTACTGCTGAAGTAAAGTGTACATTGTGTGTTTGAAGATACCTTTACCATCGCCTCACTGTTCTTACTCTTCAAAATTTTCCCAGCTTAGATGATAAAAGAACATAAACATATATTAATTACATTTTTACCCAAGTAAAACTAACCTTTTTGTCATCATTGGTTGGCTTCAACGGCTAATCCATAACATAAATTAAATATTGAATCTGCACACTAAAGCTTAAAGAATATTACTACAATAATTAATAGAAAGGACGTACCCCTTTGCAACTGGGTATGCTGGTTACACCATCTTCAACTCCATCACATATAAAGTGTACCCCAATCTTATAACACAATAATTGTAAAGAAAATGTTTACCTGGCACATTTAAGTTGAAATCAACACTACACACCGGTGTAACAAAGAAAACACCAGTTCACCATTCATTCATTTGGTATTATATTCTTTACTTAATACGTTCTAGACTATAGCAATCATTATGTTTAAATTGAAATAGTTGACTTCAAAATGTTCTCGTAATATATCAAATCTTAAAACGAACCGCATAGTGTATCAATGTCAAAAGAATTTGAAGCTATGGTTACTCAGTTGCATACCATACATCATAACCTATAGTACCTTTTTACAGCAGCGGAAAAAAAACTGAATTACAAAGAACCCAACCAGTAACATAATCATCAAATCAAGAGAAGGGTTCGACGCTAGTTATGTGACCATAACCATGCGCTATTTAAACAGTATTTACCTGAATATAAGGAGCAAATCCACCTTCATCTCCAACATTTGTTGTGTCCGGTCCATATTTCTTCTTAATTAACCTGAAAAGACATGGAAAAGATTATCAATCACACACCAACATAATTAGTAACATGTTTTAACTCGCCTTTAAATTATGATATACTTAACCACCCATTCTCATTGCTACTTTAATCAAGAATTGTATGTAAAGAGCTAAGCAGAAGAAACATAATCACTAATCAAAACCTTCAAGTCACTGCACAACGTGAGGTAGAGTCTATCTTCATACTTGCATTGTAGCCCACGTCGCAGAAGTATTAAACTATGGTAATTCCTGAATTAAAATAAATATGAAATTCCATTACGACATAGGTGATTTGATGAACTATTGATCAACTTAGTTAAAAAAGTAACACAACTAGAAAACAAAAACCAACTATTACCCTCATATGTGTGCGTGATAGTTGATTTTTTTTGTTAACTTTTGAAGGTCGCTATAACAATCCTCAATAAAACCGACACCCTCATAATTTTTCCGACACCCTAATATATTTTAAAATATCCCAATATGTCCCAAAATACACCCCAGACGCGAAAACGGGCCCCAAATACATTAAATAGTATTAAAAACTGAATTTTTAAGTTGAGGCGGGCCGTGTAAAGGACCCTTAACCCTTATGCGGGCCGCGTGAACTTAAAAACCTGGCAAAGCCCGGTGTGGCCACGTGGCCCAACACCCGGCGAACCTACTCGATGACTCAGCCCAGCTACGAGTTGAACTGGTTTGACGCGGGCCGCGTAAGCCTTAGCTTACATTTACGCGGGCCGGACAAAGTGAGAAATCAACACTATATAAGCAGGCCATCGGGTTTCATTCAGAAATCGTTCAAAATCAAAATCTCTCTCTATTCTGAATATTAGGCAATATAAGCGGGTATTATACCCCCCTAAATA
>JARYGA010060435.1:46392-83852 GCA_030545235.1 Helianthus tuberosus
AATGAAAATCGTCCATGCTCATCACATAATTAAACAACGATAGATTTAGGCAATAGATTGGGAGTCTACTGAATCGAAGTAGGATATCTATGAACAAATTGAGCGAATAGATTGATTATGGAATGGAATGGAATTTGGATGGTGCGACTGTGTTTGAGATTTGAGAAGAGTAGTTGCTTTTAGATAACAACGTGGGATGGAAAACACGGAAGAAGAAAACTGTTCGAAACCACCGCTGACTTCTGATTTGGTAACCTCTCCTTCTAGAAGGTTTTTCCTATTTTAAATGGCTGAGATCTAATCTCAGTATGATCTAATGGTGGAGATTATTTTTAAGACCCCTTTGACTTTAAGGGGAACATAAGAATATATAATTTCCCTTATCAAAGTAAAAAAAAAGAAATCTTTTATCAGGGAAATCAAGCTTGAATTAGGTAAACATGACTGATTGGTTTCTTCCCTCTCAAGATCCCTTTGCCTACGTTTCACTACGGGGCCGGGACGTTACATGACGGTGCGATGTTTCAGTGTCCATGTCGGTCTCTCTTCCAGCCGGCGAAGTTTCAGTTTCGCGCTGGTGTCTCTCCCAGCCGGTGGCGGCTCCGACGATGTTTCAGTTCGACGCTGGTGTCTCTCCTAGCCGATGGCGGTGTCGGCGATGTTTGAGTTCCGCACCGGTATCTCTCCTGGCCTGTGGCGGTGTCATCGAGGTTTCTGTTTCTACCCCGGTGTCTCTCTTAGTCGGCGACGTTTCAGTTCGGTGTCTCTCTCAGCCGTCAACAAGTTGTTCCATGTTACAGTTAATTATTTGTTGTTTTGTTCAATCGTTTACATTTTTTGTAGATTGTTTTGTTTAGTTTTGAATAACAATATGAATCAGAATTTGAATACAAAACAATCCACTTGTAAATTGTGATGCATATGCAGGTAGTAACTATACAAAACAAAACGATTGATTAAATAGATAATTTTGTAATCATAATGCATATGCAGTTAGTAACAAATATAGAGGGTTAGAGGACTAATAACTTGCAAATTGGAAAGTATATTCGGTGAAAGTGAGGAGAAACCCAGATGATTTTGATACCTGTTTAAATTATATATATCTTTGGAACCCATTAAGTGTAACCAACTTTGAAATGGTCCATTAGTTTAAAAATTGTGATTTCAGTCCCTGTGGTTTTACTTTCGTAACCATTTCAGTGCCTTGGTTTCACTTTCGTAACCATTTCAATCCATTTATTCTGTTAATACAGGGACTAAAATGGTTACGAGGTGGACTGAAATGGTTACGAAAGTGAAACCACAGGGACTGAAATCGCAATTTTTAAACTAATTGGCTGAAATAGTGATTTTTAACAAACCATAGGGACGAAAACAATAATTAACTCATTTTTTATTATAATTACTATAAAACTATAAATAAGCAACATGTTTATGTTTAAGGTTGCTGTATTCTTGGCTTTAAGAGTTTTTCAAAAAATAGGATTTTCATTTCTAACTCTAAAGTTTCAATCGCACATTTATTGTGAGATTTCCATTGATTATGTGTGCTATAGACACAAGACACATCTAACTTTATATTTTTTTAGAGAAAAGTGCCCGGATAGTCCCTATGGTTTGCCTATTTTTCACCTTTAGTCCCTAACTTTCTAAAATTACCGCTATAGTCCCCAACTTTTGCAATTTCGTTCCCGAATAGTCCTTGATGCGGATGGGGGTTAGTTTTTTATGTTAAGTTAGTGTGAAATAACCTAAATACCCTTATTTGTTAAATCAATAACTAAAAACTTAGAAGTAATATAACTAATATCTAAATATTTATGTGGGTCCCACCACCTAACATACCCACTTCATCTTCCCCACCACCACCATCTCCCCATTTCACCACCATACCACCAGATAAACCAGGGGCTGAAAAAACAATCCAATTCAAAAATTTACAATAAACCATACCTAGTAGAGAAGAAATAAGCCCTAACAGGAATAGACGGCTTCACATCCTCATCAACAACATCATCACCAGACTCCTCATCTTTCTCATCCACCTACACCGCATCTGCCATCGACGGAGCCGAAGACGACGACGAAATACATTTACTGACTACAGTGTTCAGACTAAAACCAAAGAATTCACGAACCAGCGATGTAATCGGAGGGGAATTGGAGGAATGTGTGAACCAGCGTAGAGTTAGGGTTTGATTGAAGAGTGATGCGGCGTACTGTGGTGGATGTGGTGGTGTGAACAGAGTGATAGGGTTTGATGAGAGTGAGATGAGTGTTCGGAATTATCGAAGAATTAGAGTTTGAGACGACGATGACGGGAGGAAGAGCATGGTGGCGTTTGTGCGGTGGCTGAATAACCGTCGGTATCGACACATTATGACCTTGACCGGAGCATTGCGCCGCCGTGTGTATTCGTCGTGGGTTTTAGCCTTTAGCTTGTTCTATTCTGTTGATAAAATGAGGGGTTGAAAAATGTGTGTTGTTTTTACATTTAAGTTAGTTTTTTAATAACATGGGTATTTTAGTAATTTAACATGCACTTAACACCAAAAACTAACCCTCATCCACGCCAGGGACTATCCGGAAACGAAATTGCAAAAGTTGGGGACTATAGCTGTAATTTTAAAAAGTTAGGGACTAAAGGTGAAAAATGGGCAAACCACAGGAACTATCCAGACATTTTTCTCTTTTTTTTAAACGGTAAAATGTTACACTCCTCTGGTATTTAACCCATGACCTCTTCCTATATAAACACTCCCTCTAGCCACTAGGCAAGATATAACCTGCGTTTTACAAACAAAAAGTTTAAAATTTACCCCTTGCGTATTAACTTTTTAAAGCTTATATATTTTAAAATAATCAACCGTTGGTCTGAATATACAACTATATTTTGTTTGTATTAAAAAAACAAATTTGCACAAACAAACAAGTTTTAAAGTCTAATACAAGTAACAACAACTAAACATATTCAATAGAGTCAACAAATTTGCACAAACAAACAAGTTTTAAAGTCTAATACAAGTAACAACAACTAAACATATTCAATAGAGTCTGATACAAACAAGGTATGGAGATAAAACTCACATTATTAGCATTAATAAATAGTATTTATTTATATTGGAGCAGGGTCACGAAGATAGGGAGAAGCACGTTGCAAATTTAAAATGTAACAGGTAGGTATATCCTGTTGTGTTCCATACCAACCGAGGAACAAAGCTAGAGAAGTTTTCTATGTTCAGGTATTATTATTAAACTAAGCAAAGCATAAACATGTTTTTAACTACAATTTGGACGCCGTTCATTGAGTTCTCAAAGCTTTGATCCAGTCTATTTCCAACCTAAAATCACCTGGGCCAGTTTGAGCACCCGGGACCCCACCTTCAACATTCACAGACAGTGACATGCCAACAACTCGAGATGGGTTCATTTCTATATCCGCTTCGATTACATTTCCTCTCCATGTTGGAAGATAATGAGCCAGAGGAATCTGCAATTGTCAACACTAGCTACTCAAACCAAAAAAATTATAGGGCAAATAACACAAAACAGAAACAAAGTGATTTAAAAAAAATTCACTTAGAAGTTTGAAAAATGATTATTATTTTTTTTTTCCAAATTGTATATTTAAAAATAACTATTAAATGACAATTAAGATGACACATCAGAAAATTTTGAAAAATAAGCAAATAATTGTTGAACCGATAACCTGATCATAACAATATCGAGCATTAATGATCTCATCGATGGCTCAAAAGCATAGTAACATTTGTGTAATTGAATAGAACAATAAGGAGGATAAATAAAGAATATAAGTGTATTATAAAGATTTTATCCTAATTCCTCCCTCTTAACACCGGCTGTCTATGGCTCTGTGACCTTGCCTTTATTCCCGGTAGCAAACCCTCCAGCTTCAAAGGTTCTGTCTTTTTATCGATTATCAAATCTCACATTGAACCTCTTTGAATCCGTCTCAGTGTGATTATTCTGTTGAAATAAATTAATTTTGCTTCTCGTGTTTTGTTGTGTATTCTTTAATGAGCACCAACTGTTTGATAAGATCCTCCTAATAAGAAACATTATATATGTAATATGTAGGTATGTTTGATCCTCTTATAAAAATTAACATATATTTCTTTACTAATTTCACGTTGTTTTATAATTAGATTAACTCATTGACGTTAATTCTTGAATTTGTGTCGGTTGAATTTCACACCAAACTTCTAATTATCTGTAGATGATAATGGCGAAAAAGAAAGAGAGTATAGATTCATCTTTGGAATTTGTATCCCATTTTAAACTTACATGTAAGGTTCCTCTTCTCAAAATACCGTTTCCTAAGCCTGTTTGTAGCTTTTTGTATAAGGTTTATTGTAAATAAAATCCTAAGTTTAACAAATTTGTGGTTATGGTGCGTAGTTTATCGACCTCAAATAGATATTTATGAGTGGCAAGCACAGCCACTACCTTAAGTGTTTCATTCTCAACACTTCATTTAAGTTCATGTGCGTTTATTTTAATTCATTTGAACAAGCCCATACTTGATACTTTTATATGCATATTAAGAATATGACAAAAATCCATGTATGAAAAAAAAACCCTTACAGAACTTAAGAAAACTGCCATAATCTCTTGTTAAAACCTATGTAGTTAATATCCCGACCTTTACAGAACTTAAGAAAACTGCCATAATCTCTTGTTAAAACCTATGTAGTTAACATCCCGATATATCAGTAATATATCGGTTATCAGTCCCCTGCAGAGATATCGGTACAAAATATCAGTCAGAATATCAGTACCGATAATATCAGTGATATTGACCGATATTGGACCGATATTTGACTGATATATCACCGATTTTCCCGATATCAGTACCTTTCTTCTTATTATTGCTATTAGTGTAAGTCTTAATTGTTAGTTGTTAGTATTAGTTGTTAGTGTTTTAAGTCCAAAGGATTTTTCAGAATAATGCACGTCCACCGGACCAACTAGCACAGGAAATCCTCACTACGGTTCGATACAAGCTTTTGGGGTTAAAGTTCAAGCCGTCTTCTCAAGTGATGGGGACGTTAGAGAAGTGGAACATCGGGGGAGAAGGAATGTTGGATGAGGGAAACTACTCCTGCGCTCGTATGCTTAGTTAGCGTCTTTTTGGTATCCTAGTTATTAGACTAGTGGACTATAGTCTGTTTTTCTTAGTCAGCTTGTAGTAGTTGTGTTTTTGGTTTTTACATAGATTGGGGGGGATGTCCCATCTATGATCTAGTTTGGAACGCTTCCATTCTACATGTTTTTTTAGTTTGTGAAATTTATAAAATCACCGGGGTAAACCCTTTACCCAAAAAAAAAAAAAGTCTTAATGAGTTCCTACTTGTTACAATTGTTAGTGTTTTGCAAGTTGCAAAAGGTTAATTTGTTAGGAGTATAATGAATTGTTAGTGTTAAATTTCTATATATAAATTTAGCATGATATTAAAATTACCGATACCCCACCGATACCCCACCGCAATAACCGATATCTCAAATATCAGTCCTTAACCGATATCTTATATTTTACCGTATTAACTACTTAGGTTGTCAAAAGCCCCATAGTTGTGCGCCTAGGCACAGCGCAGCATGACCAAGGTGATGAACTGCGACCTTTTTTTCTAAAAACCATGCCTGGAGCGGGGCGCAAGCAGGCGAGAGTTTAAGTATATCAGGCGCTAAGGAAGACGGTCAAGAGAAGTGACAAACCTGATAACTGCAACAATACTTTTTTTTTTCTTCTAATTTGATGATACCCTAAAACTCTAAAAAGGTTTAATTGTTTGGGTCTTTTGTATTTGTTGGGCTTTCCTTTATGTTCCAATTTTAATTTGATTTGCTGGGCTTTTTCTTTGCTATTGGAATTTTTTAATATAGTGGGCTTTAAACCTATATAATATAAATTAATTTTATATAAGTTATTATTATTAATTTTAGAATTTTGACCTGTTTTTATCTGATTTTTATTATATGAATTTTAGAATTTTGACCTGTTTTTATCTAATTTTTATTGTAAGCCGGGGGTCTCACTGGAAGCAGTCTGTCTATTCCTACGGGGACCACGGGGTAGAGGTAAGGTTATCTACATCTACCCTCCTCAGGCCCTACCTTAGCTTTGCTATTGGTGGGATTTACTGAGTATGATGATGATGATGATGATACTTTATAATTTTATTATATTTGTGAAATAGTATTAGTATAATAATTGTTGATGCCTGTTATTAAACTGGCCCTAAACAAGCCTAAAACATGCCTAAAACCCCTAAAATGGTATTTCTATACTATGCGCCTAACTTAAAAAAGCCCTCGCTTTTTAAGCGCCAAGAGCCTAGGCTCCGGACGAGGCCTTCTTAAGATATGATGACAGCTTTTTCAATTTACACTTTCATAGTTCCATGATGTTTTACTCTTCTGTTATTCCTATTATTGGAAGAGTATCAGTTTGTTCTTGTAACATTACGATTGCCTTTTGTAGTTTTGGTCATGTATTGAGTGCTCGTCTTGTGTGTGTGTGTGTGTGCTTGTGGTTTTTCACTAAGCACCAGCATGTTTAATAATATTGTAGATATTTGATCCTAAGAAAACAAGAATTTTAACAGAACAAATGACTTATATTACTTACTTTTGCAACAACCCAGTCGTCTTTAGGCACAGCTACAAATGCTTGCCATGAGTTATCCTCCATTTGCCCAGGTGAATTTACCCAATTCTCTGTATAAATCTGCATTAAAGTTTATAGCTTTAGTATCAACTCAAAAATGCGTACAACTTAAAAATCAAAAGAATAAGAGCACTTACAGTTGATATGTAACTTCTCCCATCTCCTTTAATTTTTAGTGCTATAGTATCATAAGGATCTAAATCGATAAAGCCATCAAACTGCATCAGATAAAAGGGAATCACCAAGAAGACTATTGATACGAATATGTATGATTAAACGAAGATACAAAGTATTGATCTAAATTGATAAAGCCATCAATCAAAGAAGAGAAATTTCCACCTTTTTAGACCTCATACCACAGAAGCCACTCCTGCTAATATTCCATTTTGTACCCTCGGTAACATCCAAAGACAGATTTCCAGAGAAAACTCCTATAGCATTTTAAAGAGTCAAATAAAAATATGGAGTGTGGACTGTGCATATTTGGTGTGAGGATAGAGATCCTAACCAGTACCACTTTGTTCCTTTCCGGCATTTGTGATCTCTAAAGCTGCTGATGATAAACCTATATAAATTATGACGGTAGTTATTTTTTAAGAACATAGACAAACACACATGTTGTCTGAGAAGCAAAAATGATCTAAATTGTAAGCTGTACTTTAAAATGAGAAAATACAACCTCCTAAGAAAAAACTTCCATTTTAAATTAATTCGTTAACTCCCCCTTATGGATATAAAGGCAGTGGGCTACCTCCGTATTGAGAATCGGAATACAAGTGCCACTTCTTAAGCTCTTCTTTTGAACTGAAGTTGTATATAAATCGTTCGCTAGGAGGAATCAAGTCATCAATGTTCCAAGTGAGAGCTGCATAGCAGCAGCCAGAATGACAGATGGGAAAATAATCAGCTTAAGAAAGATATCAGCGTCAGCAAGTGAATTGGAAAAATAACACAGACAGACAGACAGACAGACAGACAGACAGGGCAGGGTACCTACCTCTTTTAGTGGCGGTTAAAGATGCTTGCCATATTGCTCGAATTTTCGACATCTTCCTAAGCCCTAGCAGCAGCAAGTAAAGTAAATGCGATGATAAGCTTCAAGGAATCACATGCTTCGGTTTGATTCTCTAAAAAACCACTTGCTATTCATAAGAAAAGCCCTTAAAGCAAAAATGGAAAATATCTTACTTGGAAGATCACCGGAGGAGCTAACTGCTGGAGCCGGCGGTAAGATCCAGAAGCGACGTCCTTGTTTGGGGCAGTGGGCCTGAGTGATCACGCTGGTCTCCTTTGTTCGTTACAATAACTTGTATTTCAAAATGTTTTATTATTATTATGGTTCGGGCTTAATTTTTAGTCTTTACGCTTGGAGTTTTGGGCCTAATCCGGCCTACATTTAGGTTTAGTTTTTTTTTTTTTTTTTTCAAAAACTATCCGGTATGATAGGGTTTTAAAAAAAATGTAGGGTACGATCGGATTCAAGTATAACCGGGTATTAATACCTGATTTTAGAAAATATACTTTTTTATTATTTTACACAAAAGTGAATTCGTTTAAAAATTAAATTTGGATTGTTAGTTATAAAAATAATTAAAATAAATTACAATAATATTAATTTAGGGGCTGTTTGGCTAAGCTTATTTTAGTGACTTATTTACTTTTTGAAAAGTTAAAAGGTGTTTGGGTTAGCTTATTATGTGAGAGGAATAAGTAAATAAGTCATTCCATTATGACTTATTTGCTTTTCAAATAAGCAAATAAGTAAATAAGTCAAAAAAATAAGCTTAGCCAAACAGCCCCTTACTCAAGTACAAATTATTTATTTAAGGTTTTTTTTTTTTTTTTGAAAAACAGTTTGCATTCTAGTTAGAGTTATCAAGCGGGCAGAGGAGACAATGTTGAAGTTCATGTGCAGTGGTACTATCGATTGGTGGCGGAGACAATTTCACTTGCAAGTGTACGGTCCATAGCATAGTTATTGATAGCGAAGACAACGCTCGCTGTCGCGCGCTTCGTAGCGAAGCGCCCATGTCTCGCAATCTCTTCAGTAACGACTCCACAGCGTGATTATAGTGTATTCCGACGACGAATTTGTGACAACTGTCAAAATTTCAGGTATCCATACAATTATTAAACCATGATTAGTGCTTAATGACTGTACTAAATTACAATTGATCACTTGAATTGCTTTCTGATTATTGCCATATACATACATGTGCATCACATATTGCTTGAAGTCATATCATTATTGCATGAGAACTTTATTGATTCAAATGATACACGAAACACAGTTAGCACAGTTATCAGATAAATCAGAAATATGCTGACGGAGTTCAGTACATAGACAGACAATGTGTTGAGACACAGAATGAGCAGAAACCAAGTGTTACACTATTATAGTGTGTAGGAAAGTAAGAATCACAAAATTGCCTTCCTAGTGATAGTTTAAGTGCCGGAAAGTGACTAAAACTCACCTAAAGTGCTTAATTCAGCAAAAATCAGCAATTTTCAGCATTTAAACACTCTTGTATTATGCAGAAACATGGTTAAATGGTCCTGAATGCTTTCTTAAGTGTCGGGAATCAAAATTGTCACAAAAGGGTACATAAAGCACACTAAACTGCATAGTTTAGCACCTTAACGAACCAGTAACCAACCGAACAACCGGACGCTACCCGTGTCACACCCCGATATTTCCACGTATTACCGGTGGGCCCGGTGTGGAGTATCGTGACGTAGTTGATATCATCATAGACAATTTATCACAGTTTAATACACAGCGGAAGTCGAAAGATAAAAACATTACAAACCGAATGGAAGTAATATCAATTATTACAAAAACGGTTGTAAGGGATCCACAGGCGGGTCAAAGTTAAAAGGATCATTGTTCAACAGATTTATAAACATCTAAGCTTGCAAGACTCTTTATTGATGTTAGGAGTAGCCAGCCTATTCCGTCTAGTACTTGCACTTAGCCTTTTTGAAAAACACGTCAGTTTACACTGGTAAATACAATTAACCGACTCATTTTGAAAATGTTTAAGAAAAATCATTTCAATGCACAAGGCACAAAATATCTTTTATAACTTGGGATAATTATTTAAAAATAAAATTGTTAAAGAATTACATGTTTATTATACGTTCAGTAGCCCGGGCTGAAAACCGGGTTAAAGATTAATAGACACACCACATAATATATCCCACGACGAGTTATTCTCGAACAGGTGGGTACATTATTTTTACATACGCACCGGCAGGTGTATGCCTACAACCCGTGCTTAAGTCGTGGCCATTTCAATGAATGAGCCGAGGATATCCAGGACATGGTCATTAACCCCCCAAAGGCTTAGAATAAATAAAACAGATTAAACGGGTTATCTCAATAATTTAACCTTCATATGATTAAAAATTCATTACCCGACCAAGCGGTATTTTATATACCGTACCCCAAGCCCGTATAAGGGAAAATAAGTTACAAGTATTTACCTAAGCAAATTATACAATTTATCTCAGCCGTATACAATCAAGCAATGCAGATATCTTTTACTGGGCTCCTAAATCTGGAATGACGGTTTTAATAACCTATTAGATTCCTAACGGGTCTTAATTAAGTCCAAACTTAGACCGGTTAGTTTTAAAGAAAGGTATACGATTCAAAACGCATGATTAAGCAAAGATCGGAATAGAATGTGATTTAGACCCGACAAGCTTGAAGACTTGTATAATATGGGTAAACTAAACACATTCTGGATTTTGAGATAAAAATGATAAGATTTGACCCGTTTCGGTTAATTTATGCAAACTAGTTACATAAACCGCGCCGAACGCGAAAAATGCATAACGGGTAAACAAATGAGTCATGAACAGGTTTCCTAAGTTAATATGCCTTAAATATGTTGTGATATCAGTAGGATACCTTCCATTATGCCCAAAACGAATTTAAACTCAAATTAAACCCCGTAGGGGTATTTTGGTCATTTTCAAGGTTATAAAAGAGATTAAATATTAATCTGAGGTTCATGTCTGAAATGATCAGTAAAAATAATTATTTAGGTCATATCAGTAGGTTATTGCCTATATGTGAAATTTTTCATTTATAACCAAACTATGTACCGTAGGGGCATTTTGATAATTTCACATAAGCTTTAAAGGTCAAAATGGGAAATCTGAGTTTAAAACTTTATCTTACTGTTAAAGTATAAAAAATTACTTAAAACATCAGTAGGTATTAAGTTTTATATGCCAAAAATAGTTTTAACTCATACTATACGTTTAAAACGCGTAAAAGTCGGTTTTAAGCGATTTTCGGGTTATATAATGAAAGCTGAGATTTTTATCAGTCCAGACGGCTTAAATTATTTTATTTATCATATAAAATCAGTAGCAAAAATTTTGGTATTAAAATGTTATGTAAAACTCATTTTATTAGCAAGAAATGTATAATCGACAATTGCCGAATCAAAGCAAGAACCCTATGCCATAATCAGCTTAAAAATAAGTAAAAATCTTCAAAAATCCCAAAAATATTATATTACATCAGTGGGTAAAAGGTTTGGTGTAAAAATTTGGGTTTAGATAGGCTTTATGCTAATTATGTCGTTTAATCAATAAAAAGCTTTCAATTTACGCTATTGAGCATAATTTGTTTTATGGTACATCGTATCCAACTTCAAACTTGTTTCTTATTGAAATTTATGAAGTGAAGAAAGAGATATGTAATGCATTTTTTTCCGATGTTACTTTCTTGAAGAGCATGAGTAAACCAATGTATGTGAAATTTGAGAAATATTGGGGGGAAATTGGGATCCTTATGTCTATTGCATCAATTTTAGATCCCCGTTTTAAGATGTTCTCAGTTGAGTGGACTTTTGAGAGATTGTATTTAGAGGATGAATGTAAGATCATGGTTGAAGATGTGAAAAGTAAGTTAAAATCACTTTTTGACAAGTATTGTAATGCATATAAGACATCTGAGGCTGCCATGAATAGCTCAAAAACATCTTATAATGAATCAATTTCACACACGAATGATTTTTATGCTCGCCACAATTCAAGAACCATGTCGATTGAAAGAAAATCTGAACTTGATGAGTATTTGGATGAGGATAACCCAAAATGTATGGATCCAAAGTTTGATGTGTTGAAGTGGTGGAGTCAACATTGTAGCAAGTTTCCGGTTTTGAGTAAAATGATGAAAGACATTTTTGCCATCCCGATCACTACCGTGGCTTCCGAATCAGCCTTTAGTGCTGGGGGCGTATATTGGATGACTACCGGAGCTCTCTTTCAAAGGATATGGTGGAACTTCTTGTTTGTGGAAGTGATTGGTTAAAGGCGAGCTCAAAAACAACCATAAAAACATTGAAAGTAAGTTTTTATTACATTTATAATCTACTTATACTTTTGTAGTTTATGCATTAACATTTGTATTTTGTTTTTTTAATGTGTAGCAAGCTGCAAGAGATGAAGAAAAATTAGAAATTGATGTGTTGACTCCAGATGGGTCTGATAATAAATGAAAGGTATTTTTATAATTAACAAAACCTAAAAGTTGTTTTGTAATGTGTAGAACTTAATGGTTTTGTTTAATGCTTGTGTTTATAGGTTATATGTTGATTTGAAGTTGAATTTTGTGGATGAAGATGAACAAGCTTAAAGAAGAAGTTGATGGCTTTTGAACTAAATGACACTTTATTTTGTGTTGCTTTTGTATTCGCACTTTATTTTGTGTTTCTTTTGTATTCGCACTTTATTTTGTGTTGCTTTTGTATTCGCACTTTAAGTTAGAATTTGTTTTTGTTGAACGAAGCCTTATCATTCAATCGAGCGAAACCGAGCGAAAACAATCCGCTCGATTTTTTTTAGGATTTGATAAAAACCGAGCGAAACCGAGCCGATCAATTCAAATTCAATCCGAGCATGAGCATCACTTTTGCGCTCGGTTTTACAAATTTGACCCGCTCGGATCGGATCGGTTGTAATTCAATTCGAGCATGAGCAGACCCTCGATCGGATCGGATCGGCTCACGAACACCCCTAAAACCAGGTAGTTCTTCAGGGAATACATCAGGGTATTCAGAAATGATAGGGATATCTTCAATCTTGGGCTTTGGTTCATCAATAGTCACTTGTGCCATATAAATGACACAACCTTTCTTCATACACCTTGATACCTTAAGCATAGACACTTGCTTAGGCAACCCGTACTGAGTATCTCCTTGTATGGTAAGTGGCTCACCATACGAAGTCTTGATAACCACTTGTTTCTTGTTACAAACGATCTGAGCTTGGTTATGAGATAACCAATCCATGCCTATTACTATGTCGAATCCAGCTAGTTTCAAAGGAAGCAAAGACAATGGAAAAGAGTGATTCCTAATGGATATGAAACATCCATCTAACACGGTTGAAGCAGCTTCTATGGTACCATCGGCCAATTCTACCTCGTATTTTATGCTTAGGGTTTTAACAGGCAGATTTAACAACTTACAAAACTTATTATCTACAAATGACTTATCCGCATCCGAATCAAATAACACCCTTGCATAAACATCATTGATAAGGAAGGTACATGTTATCACGTTATCATCCTGAACTGCTTCCCGTGCATTCATTTGAAAGACCCTAGCATTGGTCTTTTTGCCTTCTTCGGGTTTCTTGGCATACTTTGGGCAGTTGGACTTGATGTGCCCCTTCTCATTATAGTTATAGCACGTCGCATCCTTTATCTTCTTACAGTCTAACGTCTTGTGCTCATTTGACTTACAAATCCCACAAGCCCTGGGTTACGATTGGGATTTCGATTCGTACCTGCATTTCCCCAGATGACGTTTCTTGCATATTTTACACTTGGGTTTTTCACCCGACTGTTGATCATCTTTCTTGAACCCTGAACTCTTCTTGTGATCAGAGTTCCCTTTGTGCTTCTTGTCTGAACGGTGTGAGTTATCATCCTTACGTTTTCTTTTCCCAGCATCAGAATTTCTAAGCGATCTTTGCCTGACCGCATCAAGGGTAAGAGATAATGACAAATCAGCTACTGACCTAAAGGTAATAGGTCTTGATGCTTTCACACTCGCTTTGATCTCTGGGGCTAAACCCCAAATGAAACGGGCTATACGCTTTGGTTCCAGTGTCACCAAGTATGGAACCAATCGAGACATGGTATTAAAGCTCGTGAGATACGCCTGACAGTCTAAATTACATTTAGTATCTGAAACTTGTAAAATTTTCAACATGGTATTAAGCTCGTGAGGAACTTGCTGGAAACTAGAAGAAGAAGAAGAGTGGCTGCGTTTTTGTTGCATTTGAGCCTTTTTAGGGTTAAAAAGTCTATAGATTTTAAATTTTAACCCCTCATTCTTTCATTAAGTTACATTTAGTCTCTGAAACTTGTAAAATTTTCATAAAAAAGTGTAAAATTAGTTTGTGTATTTTAATATTTTAACCCCTATTTTCACTAGCTTACATTTGGTCCTTAATCTTATAAATTTATACATAAAAAGATAAATTTTTAACTATAATAATCAATTTGAATTCATGAATTTACTTGGGTGGTCAATGGGGCAATCAGCGGGCGCTATTTCATGATTTCATCGCTACTACCGCTATTCGCTGTCCATAATTACAGTCCATAGTTTCAAGAGCTATACGAAGCTTCATTCTGTGGTTTCTTCTAGTATAATTTCTCCATTGTGTGTGTATGTATCAATCCTTACTCGTGATTGTTGATTGATTTGAGTGTTTGTTGAATTGTTATTGATCATCAACTATTTTGCCTAGTTGAAATTAGGTATTTGGAATCTGATTACCAATTAATTTCAGGTTATGTATTTAAGTGCGAGATAAGATCCTGATGGTTCAATTGACTTGGCAGACTCCTCACTCTCTTATTTCTCTCAAACGATTTCGGGGTTTCTTTTCTAGTACAACTGTAGAAAGGAGTTATAATCTGATTTGTGAAGGGTGATTAGGGTCGTTCTTCGTGCAAACGAAGGTTTAGCGTCATCTCAGAAGCAATTCTTGAAGAATCATCCACTTGTAATAGAAAATATACACCTAAGACACAAGTTTATTTGAAGAATCATCAACTGGTAAGAGAAAATTTACACCTAAGACACAATGTTTATCTAATCTTTAAGCAATTTAGGTCTAATTGAGAGTTTTTTTTTATGAATTCAGGAAGAACATAAGCAACAGATATTTACTTCTCTTCGCCAGGTGACTTACGTCTTCTTTTAATCAGCAATCTATAATTGTTTAAAATTTATGAAGGTGTTCTTGAGGTATATGAATTTTGTTTTACATAAAATAAGAAAAACTAGAGATTGAAGGACGAAAAAAGTAATATGAATCTATCTGTTCTTGAGGTATATGATTTTGATTTTACTGTTGATATTCATATCAGGTATCTTTGTTATGTATCTCCCCTTATGACATTAGGAAACTTAATATGCTTGCTGCTGCTAGGCACCCCAATTTAAACGTACCGCCTTTTTTTTTGTTTCTTTAAACACCACATGTTTTTATGTGTGGTGTACCATGGGCGTGGTGCTGATTTGGCACGCCCACCTTACCTAAAAAAAGTCCGGGTTTATACATGTAACTTCTTTGGTCAATTTGATTATTAAGGTGATTTCCCTAGATAATATTGATAGATGTTATAAACATGTATTATAAAATGACAACCTATACATTAAAACAACATTACTATATATTAAAACAAAGTTCAAAGCCAAACATACTAACAGACATAACAAAAACTTATACCCAACAAAATCACAAGAAAAAGTTACTATATTGCCATCAAATATAAGCAACAAGAAGCTTTCATGGCTTCTACTACATTATAATTCATTATTTGGATGGACGAGGAAGGTTGTTGATGATGCCACTGCAATACATACATACACAAATTAATAATACTTCCTTCATAGGAGAGATGATAAAAATACTTGCTGTAAAAGGTTTGTACCGTCAAAGAGTGCTTCCAAACTGTTAGGCTCAGTCACAATGGAATCTCCATTCCAAAACATTTCTGCGAATTGGCGACTTGCAAATTCGTTAGGGTGATAAGAGTCAAAGAATAAATACTCGAGAACATTGTCACATACTTCATACTCTTTTATTCTTCTCATCCCTCCACAGCTGTAGACCCCTCCAAAAGGGCCACTACCACAACATGCTGTCTCTCCTTCCTTGAAACCTTCATTTCACAATTAACATGTGAAAAACATATTGGAAATAGGAGACAGAGATGCCAATTTTCAGTAACCCAAAGCAATTCAGTACCATATTGTGAGGGATTCTTCATTCTATTGCTCATAGAGGTATAAAAATCCAACTTCGAGAACATAAATCCCTCCATATGCATCTCCAGGTTTTCAAGTTTTCTAGCAAGGGCTTGATTGTGTAGTCTTATAACATCATCAATCTCTTTGCTGCAAATATTGCCAGGCTGTCTTAACCGAATTGCTGGCCAACAGCCTAGAGGTGGGACGTTGAGAAACCCAAATTTTCTTCCTCCTACTTCATATATTCCCTGTTCACAGAAAGCAAAGTCAAAAATAGAATAAAAGAGAGATGGTTTGGTTGTACTCGAACGTATAATAAATTTGAGGTAACTACCTTTATCACGGTCGTCAAGTTTCCTATCACCATGTCCACATATTGCTGGTGGGTATACTGATAGTAGATACTCTGATTGTTGACGACAGGACTTATGTAGTCGTTGGATCCACAACTAAACAAGTAGACAGCACTAGATAGCATCTGGCGGGCTTTAGTATCACCTAGATTCTGCCTATAATGATTTACTAAATCGCCAAAGTGTCGTAGCTGTGTGTGAAGGTCAACCACCTGCAGCGTATAAATAAGATACCAAGGGTAGCAGATGATATGTTTGTTACATATACTAAGCAGCTTAAGAGAGATTATATTATCTGTTGAGCTAGGCATTTTGTCAAACACAAAAGTGGCATATTTGTGTTTCGAATGACAAAAAGAGTCTTACAAATCCAGCATAGGTGTCAATCAAGGTACCGGCTCCTCCAGAGGCAAAGTTTGCTCCGTGCGTATATTCCTTATTACTGGGTTCAAGATATGCTGGAATGGGTGGCAGCTTCGCATACTCAGCTGCATCACAGGGTTACAATAACTAACTGATTAAAGAAAATAAAGTTAAGTTCTATTGAGACGTTGGTCACCTATGAAGTCGGGAATGAGACGGCCATCAGAGAATCTCCCACTTGGAGTACTACAGTAGGATTGGCCATATGGCCAATGATTCGCTTGAAAATCAGTAATGGTGTTGATGTAGTTGTTGTTTCCAGGATCGAAAAATGAATCGCCGAAAACAAAGAGTGCGGAACTCAGGCAGCCAGTAGGTATTGATAAGCTGAAAACAACAACAATAAGAAGAAGAAGAAAGACCGATTTTCCATCTGCAATAGCCATGGATGATCTATGATGGACACTCAGTAGTACTAAAAAGCAATTCTGAAGTCATAAGTAGGTTCAAGATACATACAGATAATGACAAATCATGAATAATTTATTGAGTGTTGTAATCAGAGTAGATGGGAGGCTTAGCTAGTTTCTTTTCATCCCCCTTCGTTTATTACAATAAATTTACTAGCAGAAACCTATAGAGGAATTTTGGAGAAAGCCTGCCAACTGGAATCAAAGTTCAGTTTATGGATGATTCTTATGTCAAAAACAAATTAAACCCCTTAAATAAATTATAATTTATAATTCACGATATTAAAGAAAGAAAGAAAGAAAGTAATGAATTGTTTATTTAGATAAGTAAATCAAATATAATAATGACTATAAATGGAAAAATATTATTATGAAAGAATTCTGTAAAATAATAAAGTATAAAAACTAGAATCTTATAAAAGTTTTTAAATGATGTTTAAAAGAAAAGAAAATGATGCTGCATTACGATTACTTTCTACAACTTCTTAACGTCATAAACATGTACACGCTGTGATTTATAACACAAACTTTTCTAAAGTTATGAGTGTTAGATTTAAACTGTTATCTTTGGGTTAATACGCAACTACACCAAGATCGACAGTCTTGAGAACTTAAATTGCCAATCTAATTGAAATATAACTAATATGTATATTGCAACAAACTTCCGTAAACGACTTTAAAAAAGAATTCTTACGTTTCAAAAAGAATTACTGAAATTAGTTTGTAGTGATGTAGTCTTATGCTTAACTCACACACATTCATTGAAATTCTTTTGCATCATTACCTAGGATTTTGACTTTTAGAAATTATATTGTATGGGATTATATATTTTTATAAAAATGTACTCGGTACTCACTAGCATATTCCATATAAGAAATTATACATAGTCGATTATATGTTTCGAGAGGCTAGTGTACTTGGTAAGAAATTATACAATTGTGATGTAATACCATAGTAGTGGTGTGATCAGATAGTGTCTTTCTAAATGTATTACCAGAGTATATATGTAAGAGGCGCATGCATCTATCATATAGTGGATGATTAGTGTATTTGTCGTTCAAAAAAAAAAGTGGATGATTAGTGTGTGTGCGCGCACGTGCCCACATCCCATTGCACGCTTCACATAGGTTTGTAACCCTGTGTGAAATTTGGTAGTTGGTTAGTATCTATCAGCTCAAGAGGTATCTTCCATGTGATACGAATTGTTTCTCGGTCACTAATTCATACTAGTGAGAAGTCTACATATTTGTTATATGTTTGGTTTCATTTGGAGAATTCATGCCTTATACCAACTCTATTTGGTAATAGAAGCAAAAGTTATATGAATCAAGTAATATTCATTGTTCAAAATGATAAAAATCTTTTTACAAGGAAGGGAGGCTTCAATGTAATCGTAGGAACAAACCCAGGATATGAAAGTGGGCAGAGTAATGAGAAACAAAAAGCAGTTATTGATTCATATTGACCGACCATCATAGTTGGGGAAATTGTAAAGCTGCTTTCTGCTGCTATATATATATATATATATATATGCAGAGCAGCGGAGGTCCTGTTTTGAGTCTAAAACTGAACAACACAAGAAAGAAACTTCAAATATTAATATATCAACGAGTTGAACACAGACAAGAAGCCAAAGTCATTGCCATTACATAATTCGGTCCTCAATAGACACTACTGAAGAGGGAGGGGGGGGGGGGGGGGGGGGGGGGGGGTGATATGTAAAGCTTTATTTACAAACACACATACATCAAGTTGTTTTTAATTAAAGAACTGAAGGTCATCAAAGCTCCAAAGATCCATGACATTAGCACCATCCTGCTGATTTAGATCTTCTCCAGTGAGAAAAGCGGCATCCCAGTTACCTTCAAGATATGGCATCTCAAAGAAGAGATCGTTGTTATCGCAATTTGAGACGACCAAATTCACCGACTCTGTTTTTGGCTTTTTGGTGGGATTAGCACAATTTTCCCCCCATGGGAACTCAAAAGAGTTGCAGCTTCCCTGACCAGAGGTGATATAAAGTGTATCACTTTCTGATGGCTGTGGTTTTGGCTTGGGCTTGTCTTCCACAAAAAAGCCATAAGCAGCAGCAGCAGAAGTTGATTTGTGGTTTTTGGGCTTAGCGGGTGAGGGAAAGTTGACTTTGGCCTTGGGACCACGGATCCTTCTGGCTTCAGCATCGTAAGCCCTGGCAGCTTCTTCCGCGGTATTGAAGGTCCCGAGCCAAACACGGACCCCTTTGCTTGGATCGCGTATTTCAGCAGCCCATTTGCCCCATGGCCGTTGACGGATCCCTCTGAATTGGTTCTTCCTTTTCTTTGAACCAGCAGCAGATTTTTCATCAGACCCTATAGTAACAACAAACATATTCTTATTCATCAACAGATTAACTTCTACAGTTGTAATTTAAAGCAAAAATCTCAATTTCATTTTTCAAAACAAACAAACTACGAATAATAATTATATTATTATATTTAATCATTAATTAAGCAAAACTGAAAGCAGATACAAATTTGCAGTTGATTAGGAAACAAAATGAATTAATAATCGGAAAAATGAGGTGGAGAATTACCAGGGGCGAAGTTTTTGGAGGGTGAGAAAGCATAAGGCATGTTGTTCTTGAATCCCAGAAAGTCGGCTTCGAAGTCATCGAAGAAATCAGACGGGGAATTATCAGCAGTCAAGGGGCGAGAGCGATTAGCCGAGGGGGCTATGATATCGGAAAGGATTGCACCTCCACACATATCTGCAGATTGATTGATTGATTGTTGGAGAAAGAAAAAGTGATTTGAGAGAAAAGTATGAAGAGAAATAGAGAATGGTTGGGCGGAGAAGCACTTGTTTATACTCGCTCTCCCTCCAGGAATCAATCACAAAGGGCCAGGAACGACGTCTTTTACGATACTACCCTTGTGCACGTCAACAATGCATATCTACAAACAACAACTCTCCTTCTAATTTACCTTTTATATTTTTTATAATTATAATGAATTTATTGTTTAGAGTAAATTACACCGATCGTCCAACTAGAATTTAACTTTTTTTTCCATAACTAGATTTACCACCCGCCGCAATGCGGCGGGGCGTAAAGTCGTGCCGAATAGCATCATTGCACATCACCGCCAGCGACAATCAATACTGAAGTTACGGTGTGTTAATGAAAAGAAATTAAACTGCAACATAAAACATAGAAAACAATAATTAAGTCGATTTAGGACCCCACGCGTTGTAACAAACCTGTCAAACGGGGAAAAGATAGACGACGTAAAAACGTTGTACCACACGTGCACTTTGAGCCGTGTTAACTCGCAAAATCTAGTACGAAATTAAAACGAAATGTTAAAACGTTGAACCACACACACGTTACGCCGTGTTAACTCGCAAAATTTAAAAAAAAATTGCGAAATATGAAAAGTGTGGGGATCAAAGTTGAAAGTACAAAAGTTGTGAGGTAAAATTGCAAGAGATGAAAACTTTTGGTGTTAAAAGTAGAAAAACAAATAGTTTTGGGTCAAAAGTGTAACATTGAAATTTTTTTTGAAAACCTCCCAAAGCATGAAGTACATACCTATATGCATACAAATGTTGCTAATTTATAGTTTGTTAAATTTACTAACTAGAATTACCACCTGCTGCAATGCGGCGGGGTTAATTAGTTATATATCATGTTAGATGAAAGACAAATGTTTCTCACATGACCACGAGCCTATGTGTAAAACCGAGAAAAAAAATAATTAATCGCACGTTGTGACAGACCTATCAAACAGGAAAAATAAACGCGCTGCGACGGACATGTCAAACAGGAGAAAAATAGATGAAAAAACGTTGAACCCCACACGCACGTTGCGGCATGTTAACTCGGAAATTTAGAACGACACGTTAAACGGAGAACTTATGAAAGATGAAAAGTATATGAGAGACTAAAGTTAAAAGTAAAAAAAGTGTTGAGATTAATTGCGAAAGATGAAAAGCTTTGGGTTAAAGTAAAAAAAAATTAAATGGGTTAAATTGCAAAAGATGAAAACTTTTGAATTAGAAGTGAAAAATCAAATTAATCAAAGGGGTTAAATACCATAGATTGAAACTTTAGAGTTAAAATTATGAAAACAAAAGAGATAAATAGATTTAGTTAAATTGATGTTTAATATTATTATTATTATTATTATTATTTAATAAAAGAGATAAATAAAAAAATAAGAGTAAGAAATTATCAGAGAATGACGTGTGTTCAAAAAGGATTTTTGTGTATTAGTATAGAAAGATACGGTTCCAGTTGTTTCCTCAAATTTGTTATTTATTAATATCTTATCCTTATTTAATAAATTATTATGTTTAAATACTATGCACTTAAAAGTTTATAAATTCTAGATCAAGTGGTGGAGGACTTGCATTTCTCTTGAGAGATGTAGGTTCGACTCTCATTTGGAGCAGAGTGAGGCACTGGTGGGCAATGATAGGAGACCAAGGGAAACCTGGGTTGGATCCTTGAGACAAACAGGTTTTACCAGTAATTTCACTGTCGTGCCTACGGGTGGGTGGGTTACCGGGCTTTCCCCGGAATTGGTGGTGGACTCGGGTTACTCTCGGAGTACTCCGTGTGTTTTATTATTTAAAAAAATCTATAGAGATGTTTAAGCTAAAGTTAATAAACTTATAAATCGTTAAAATATGTTTAGTATACTTTTGAAGAGTAAATTCACCTATAATTTGACCGGTGCTTAAGAACTCGTTAATGGTGAGAAATGAAGTACTGAGTTGGACATATTCCTAATTCACCTACTACTTGAGGTGAATATATATGTATATATTTACAAATTGGGTCTATATAATAATATATTATGAAAGCCCACTCAAGCAAATTGCCAATATATTAATTAATTAGGTTGTCTTACACTTTGACCTCAAGCGTGTTCAATAAATATGGGGTCAATCAGTCTAAATTTGAAGGTTAGGTTCTTTAATGTGAATAAATATCCAAGTAGACTTATTTTATACCATGAAATATGAATGTGTCATGGACAGGTCAGAAAAACGAACAAGTGGTGGCATGAAATGAAATTAAGTTGGAAAGTGATGGGTATTTTATTTTATTTTATTTATGAAAACAAGGACTGATACATGCACCTGAACGTGAATCAGCCGTCGACCGTAAATAAAGACAGAAAACGACAAATGAGGTATAGACAAGGTGGGGCCCGCTGCTTTACACGTGAACCTTCTCGTCTCACCCCTCCTCTACGCATTTCAAGAAACCTTTTTCCATATTTTCTTTTTACTAATTGAAGATACATATCCGAGTACGGACGTTCCTCGTTAGGGATGGACCGGATCACAGTGGGACGCATATCTCAAAAGCTTCGTCCCCTAGTAGTCAGCAGACGGACCACCAATAGATACGTCCAGCCGGATGACGTCATCACAGTTAACTAGTATAAATACCCAATCAAGTACAAACCAAGTACGATTTTCTGAACCTTCGTCCTACTTTCTCTCTCTATCAAATACTTATCCTCACGCCAGAGGGTGGTCGCAGATGGGCCCTCCCATCTCTGTGGCGAGCCTAATCGTTTATTCTTTTGCAGGTTCAGATCCTCGATCATCTCAAAGATCCAAGCTGAGTTTACAGGCTCCGACCTTTAATCCTTGGATCTTCACTAATAAAAAAGTACCACTCGTAAAAGAAATGACGCATTTTTCGTTATTTAAAGGAAAAAAACATTACTCGTTAAAACGTATTATTAATACAACTAGTTGATTTTATGTCCGTGCGTTGCGGCGGGGACCCAATGACTGCAAAACGCGTGTCAGCAACGGTAAGCAGATATCGAATATAAAAAAATAAATAAAAATGACATGGTAATGATACTCACTCCGTTCTAAAAAAAGATTTTAAATAACCTAATATATAATAATAGGACCCCACACGTCCTACACGTTGGAAATTCGATTGTTTTCAGTTCAGTTATTTCGGTGCTAACACGTTAAAATATGGATGAGCTCGGTACCGGTAACGGCACCGAAAGTACCGATCCGAAAAATCATCGATATTAGGTACCTGCTGTCACACCCCAACCGATGGCGGAATCATCGGGGCGTGGCACTGAGCGAAACAGATTGTCCAGAAGTTTCCATAACAACTATCATTACCATTTAATTAAAGCAATACGTCCCATACCGTATCATAAATAGTCAACAAGTTATTACAGACAACATCAAAACAAATATTCTGTTCCGACAACTCAGATTTAAATAAGTAGCAATTGTTTATCTGCTTCTAGAGACCCCTACTAAGTTATCTACAGACAACTATTTGTTGGGCTCTAAAGCTTTATTCTAGCTTCCATTTCCTACCACACGTGCATCCTAAGCGCCTGTCACATACGTTAAAATAAAGTCAATACATAAAATGTAAAGGTGAGCATACAAGTTTGATAATAGCATATAGAGTTCGAATTCGTTTACGCATAACCAGCACGTACACATAGTGAAATGAAGCACGTTAGTTGTCGACATAGATCCATCGATACCAATGACTGCGGGTTGACTGCCCGAGGCAGTTCGCAATACATGATTACCATTGTAACCCATGCAAGTAAAAGATCCTTAACAACCCCCGTGTGAACGGGTGCTGAGTCCAAACTATAGTACTATCGTTGCTAAGGCAGGTAGACAATATTCCATGTGTAAACATAACAAACAAGCATTCATAAGTCACGTATAACATGCATTAACGGTTTAGCGTTAAAATAGCTTGAGTAGTGTGATAGTTGTAGTTTTGAATAGTCGTAACGTATGTAACACCCAAAAGTGCTAAAGCAAAAAGGGTTCGAGTATACTCACAGCGATTATGGATTGAAGGGAGCGCTTTACAGCGAGTACGGTTAGCCTGAATAGATTCGATAACGTAACGATAAGTGGCGCGTAAAACAGTACAAAGTGAGAGTGGTCGGGATGGCTGATCGTGCGGGGCAGCTATCCGTGAGAGGAAGTCATCCGTGCGCATGAACTATCCGTGCGGATGGTGATGCGTGCGGATGGTGATCCATCCGGATAAGCTATCCGTGCGTGCGAGCTGTCCGTGCGGATTAGTTGTGCGTGCGGATGGCTTATCCGTGCGGACAAGTTGTTTGTGCGGATAAACGTTCAAGTGGATTGTTTCTTCCTAAGGATGTGTTTGTGTATGATGGCTTGTGCTTTGGAGTTTTCGTTGTAGCATTTAGAAAACATTTAAGTGTTTCTACCTTTTAAGCCGGTCGCGCGGACAACAATCCGTACGGATGGTAGTCCGTGCGGACAGTGGTGATCCGTGCGGACAGTCTGTGCGCGCGGGCAGAGGCAATCCGTCCGGATAGCCTGTCCGTGCGGACGACTTGGCCGTGCGGATGAACATTGTTTGAATTTATTTTAAGGCCTTAGTATCTCATGATTCGAAGAGTAATCCATTCAGAGGTCGTCTGTCCGGATTGCTCGTTCGTCGATACTCAAACCTTGTTTGGAAAGTGGGTCCCAAGGGTAGCTCGTCCGGGTGACAACTCGTCCGGATGACCTGTGCGTGCGGACAGCTAGTCCGTGCGCACAGCTTGTCCGTGCGGACAGCTTGTCCGTGCGGACACCTGGTCCGTGCGGACAGTCTCAGGTCTGATTGTTCCGTTCGTCTACTCTTGGTTTCTGTTGTCGTTTATCGAGACGTTCTGATTTCGTGGCAACCACTTGGAGTTGTATTCTCACCCGCACGACTAGACCGGTCAGGAACCACCCTAACTTGGCCTGTCGGCGACTCAGAACGGTAGTTCCGATTGACCCCGAAATGAGGTGTCTTGCGGTAGAATTCCAGATCTAGGACTAGTGCATCACTATTATCGAGTAGAGACTAGAACCGATCAGATTCGTACCGATCTTAATGGTAAAAGAAGGAGAGAACTTAGGTTTATTTCTTTCAACTCTTTTATCCTTAGAAAAGTTTAGATTTAGGTGAAGTTCTTGTGAAATCTTATGGAAATCGTTCAGATCTGGGATATTCTTGGTGGAATGAGGTCAAGCTTGAAGTTCATACGAACTTCATGATGACGTCACCCGAGAATGCCTCAAATTCGGATGATTTCGTGGTTAAAAGTGGGGATTTGAAATATGGAAAGGTGTAGAATTGTGTAGTGATCAAGAATGTACAAGAATTAGAGCAAGATCTTACCTGGATCGAGAGAAATCTGAGAAAAAGTGAAGAATGCGTGGGGTTCGGACGTCACTTGCCAAAAGTGGAAAAGTTGGAGAGTGACCCGTGTATTTATAGGATGCTAAAAGAGGAAAGGGTGAGCCGTGCGCATGGCACGTAACCCGGATAGGCTATCCGCGTGGACAGGTCATCCGTGCGGATCGGCAATCCGTGCGGATTGGCAATCCGTGCGGATTGACCATCCGTGCGGATGTCGCCTGATTTGGTGCGTTCGGTGCGTTGTTGCTTCGGTTTCGATTTGCGAGCGATTCGATAGGGTATCCTAGTCAAATTACTTTCAGTCCCAACTACTTCTTATATGGTTCGACTCGGAATTCAGGTTCGGGTTCGTTTACATTCGAGTTAGACTTCGAGTTCGATTGAGTTCGCTTGATTATCACAACATAACATAAAATAAACATGCACAGATAACACATAAGGCACACACACACGTATAAACACAAGTAAAATACACAGTTCGAGTTACGGTTCGGTGTCGATTTGATTAGCATAGCTTGACTAACTTTATCGCATTGTTACTTCCTATCATTCATAGTCGTAGGTCGATTGAAATACGGTTAGCATGATTCGATTATTGTAATGAACGACATTTACTCCACATAATATAAATAAAATAAAAACATTTCTATGAGTCAAGTCGCGCGAAATCGGTCGTTGACTCTGACCTTGACTTTGACTTTCACTCGTGAAAACACGGGGTGTTACAGCCTCCCCTTGTTTAGGGAATTTCGTCCCGAAATTCAGCTGAAAGCTGTAACTAGGTCGTGAATCACGTGTGAGAGTTCTTCGTTCGGACCACTGAAAGTCGTCAAATTAATTGGGTTTTTACGGTTAAAATTGCTGATTTTTGGATTGTTATGCGAAATTGTCTGATCTAAAAGCCTATAAAGTTTCAAATCTTAATTCGAAGCCGTTTGGGAGAAATTTGAATTTTTTTTGTTAAAAAGATGTTGAATGTTGCTGTTGATGTTCACCGCACGCATGACATATCCGTATTGACTATTGTTGACTCTGAATCGTGCGGAATCCGTGAACGTGCTTGACTAAACATAATCGTAACGGAGTTAAAATCGGTCCTACAAGTGGTATCTGAGCAGGTGATCGGTTGCGTAGATCAAACACACTAGAATGTTAGCAAGGTCAAACACACGAACAGTAATATAAACTGTGATTCAATTGATTATGATGACGTATACAAAGCCGAGAATCACGTAGAGAGAACTTTCTCTCTCTAGACTTTCTCCCTAAACCACCAAATGAGCAAAAGTCCCTAAACTAACCCTAAGGGTTCTATTTATAGGCCAAGGATATAAGGAATCTTTCCTTATTTACAATTATGCCACCTTGCCTTTCTTAACCGAACATTACTCACTTGTTAAACAACTGTGGGTACTTTGCCTTCATGTCGCTTTCGAGTTCCCAAGTGAACTCCGCGCCTCGTTTGCCTTCCCATCGGACTTTCACAATAGGAATGCGTGAGCGTCTGAGTTCTTTGGTTTGGCGATCCATGATTTCGACAGGCTTTTCCACGAAGTGTAATGTTTCGTTCACTTGTAGATCATCTAGAGGAACATGTAAGTCGTGGTCGGCAATGCACTTTCGGAGGTTTGACACGTGGAAAGTCAGATGGACATTGCTAAGTTCCTCCGGTAATTCGAGTCTGTAGGCGACTTTTCCGATCCTTTCCAGAATCTTAAAAGGTCCCACATATCGAGGCGCGAGTTTCCCCTTCTTGCCGAATCGGACTACACCCTTCCAAGGTGATACCTTTAGGAGTACGTAGTCACCAACGCCATATTCACGGGGCTTGCGCTTTTTATCGGCGTAAACTTTCTGTCGATCCCGAGCTTTCGCTAGGTTGTCCCGAATTTGGAAGATTTTGTCTGTCGTTTCTTTTAGCTGCTCCGGACCGGTTAGTTGCGAGTGACCGATCTCGTGCCACACAATAGGCGATCGACATCTTCTTCCGTACAAAGCCTCGAAAGGTGCCATCTGGATGCTAACCTGGTAGCTGTTGTTATACGAAAATTCGACTAATGGAAGGTGTCTATCCCAATTACCACCGAAGTCTAGGACACACGAACGGAGCATGTCTTCGAGAGTACGAATCGTTCTTTCAGTCTGACCGTCGGTTTGTGGGTGGAACGCAGTACTTAGATTAAGCGTTGTGCCGAGTGCCGTTTGGAATGTTTCCCACAATCGTGAAGTAAACCGGGCATCACGATCAGAGATGATGTCACGAGGCGTCCCATGTCGACAAATGATCTCGTCAGTGTAGACCCGGGCTAATCGTTCCACCTTGTAGTCTTCTCGTATTGGCAGAAAGTGAGCTGATTTGGTCAAGCGGTCAATAACAACCCAAATGCTGTCGTGACCTGATGACGTGGTTGGAAGCTTGGTTACGAAATCCATAGCTATGCTCTCCCACTTCCACATGGGGATTGGAGGTTGTTCGAGCAAGCCAGAGGGTCTTTGATGTTCAGCTTTGATTCTAGCACAGGTTAGGCATTTCCCGACGTAGAGGGCGATATCCCGTTTCATACCCGGCCACCAGTACCTATAGCGAAGATCATGGCACATTTTGTCAGCACCGGGATGGATAGAGTATCGGGATTTGTGGGCTTCATCCATGATAATCTGTCGTAGGTTGGTTCGCTTGGGAATCCAGATTCGGTCTAAGAAGTGGAATATCCCATTTGATTTGCTCACAAGCTGGGCTCCGTCGTGGTAGATTCTTTCTTTCTTCAAGGTGCGTTCGTTGAAACATGCATGCTGGGCGTCGCGAATGAGAGCTTCGAGGTTGTGCTGAGCTTGAACATTACGAGTGCTAAGCAGATAGCTCCGTCTGCTAAGTGCGTCGGCAAAAACATTTGCCTTGCCTGGGTGATAACGAATCTCACAGTCGTAATCGTTGAGAAGTTCTACCCATCGGCGTTGACGCATATTTAGTTCTCTCTGATTAAAGATGTGTTGTAGGCTCTTATGATCGGTGAAGATCGTACACCTTGTACCATACAGGTAGTGTCGCCAAATCTTTAATGCAAAAACAACTGCGCCTAGCTCGAGATCGTGGGTTGTATAGTTCTTCTCGTGGATTTTGAGCTGACGAGATGCGTAAGCTATGACCTTGTCTCGTTGCATTAGGACACAACCGAGACCAAGGTTGGAAGCATCACAGTAGACAATGAAATTATCGTTTCCGTCGGGTAGTGTGAGAACAGGAGCATTACACAGCATGTGTTTGAGGGTTCGAAAGGCAGACTCTTGTTTGGTCCCCCAGACAAAAGGCTGGTCCTTATGAGTGAGAGAGGTGAGTGGTACAGCAATCTTCGAGAATCCTTCGATAAATCGTCGATAATAGCCCGCTAGCCCGAGAAAGGAGCGGACTTCAGTCGGGTTCTTAGGCGTAACCCAGCTCTTAACATCTTCAATCTTCGCAGGATCGACGTGAATACCCTGACTATTTACAATGTGACCCAGAAACTGAACCTCCCCCAACCAAAACTCGCACTTGGAGAATTTGGCGTAGAGTTGGTTCCCTTGGAGTAACTCGAGAACCAAACGTAGATGTTGCGCATATTCGGCCCTCGTTTTGGAATAGATCAAGACATCGTCGATGAACACGATGACGAAACGGTCGAGATATGGTTTACATACACGATTCATCAGATCCATGAAAACCGCTGGTGCGTTGGTTAGACCAAAAGGCATGACAACGAATTCGTAATGGCCGTAACGAGTACGAAACGCGGTTTTGGGTATATCCTCCTCTTGTATACGTAGCTGATGATATCCTGAACGTAGGTTGATCTTCGAGAAACACGTAGCGCCTTGTAGCTGATCAAACAAATCGTCGATTCGAGGCAGAGGATAGCGGTTCTTGATAGTCAACTTATTCAATTCCCGATAGTCAATGCACATCCGGAACGACCCGTCCTTCTTTTTGACGAAAAGGACTGGTGCGCCCCAAGGAGAGGTGCTCGGGCGAATAAAGCCTTTTTCAAGCAATTCCTGGAGTTGGGTTGAGAGTTCGCGCATTTCGGACGGTGCGAGTCGATAAGGAGCTCTGGCGATATGATTAGCTCCAGGAATGAGATCAATGCGAAAATCAATATCTCGTTTTGGAGGTAGTCCGGGGAGATCCTCTGGAAAAACTTGAGGAAATTCTCGAACCACAGGAACATCTTTTACTTCCTTCTTCTCTTTCTTTTCCTTCTCCGCTGCTACGACGTTAGCCAAGAAGGCCCTGTATTCCTTGCGGAGATACTTGCTAGCTTGTAGGCATGACATAAGCTTGAGACCCTTCGAAGTAGTATCACCATAAACGCACAATGAATCACCATTTGCGAGCGAAAAACGAATCATTTTATCGAAGCACACAACTTCGGCATGGTTTTCGCGAAGAAAGTCCATGCCTACTATGACGTCGAAACTTCCGAGTTGCATCGGAATGAGATCGATTGAGAAGATGTGATTGTTGAGCTCGAGAGTGCAATCACGAATAACAGAATTTACAGCGACGGTTCTTCCGGTAGCGACTTCAACATCGAATGCAGAGGAAAGTCGGGAACGTTTACGACTAAGGAGTTTCTCAAATTCGAGCGACACAAAGCAATTATCGGCTCCAGTATCAAACAAACATGAAGCATAAATACCATTCACAAGGAACGTACCATTGACCACGTTGTTGTCGGCCTGGGCTTGACGCACATTGAGATTGAAAGTTCTGGCGCGTGCGGCCTGTTGTTGCTGGTGCTGCGGTTCTTGTTTCACTACCCTGTTCGGGCACATGTTGGCGAAATGGTTCGGGTCGCCACACGTGAAGCATGCTCTGGCTTTGACTGCGGGTGCCGGAGGAGCTTGTTGACCCTGTGGGGCAGCGAGTAGAGCTTGATTGGCAGGAGCTTGGCGAATACGGCAGTTGGCAGTAAAGTGGCCGTAGACATTGCAGTGAGCACAGAAGCGGCATTGAATAGCAGTCGGGTGATGACAGGTGCAAGTAGGGCATAGTGGGTGTGGTCCAGTATATGCACGCTTTGCAGGCGGTGCATTGGCCACAGGCGCCGCTACTTGACGCTGTTGGGCAGGTACAGCTTGGATCGGTGCAGCAGTAATCGCACAGTTCTTGTTGGTGGAGATGTTCTTTCTCTTGTTCTTTCTCTTGTTGCTTGATGAGGTGGTTTCAGCCGTTGGTGCAGTGGTGGTGGCTTGATGCAGATGCTTGGAGGTCTTATCCCACATCCCAGGCTTGACCCTTTTGTCATTGATTTCGGCGGCCAGCAGATAGGTTTCCTCGATCGTGGCAGTCTTAGCCGCTTGTACGAAATCAGCAACGCAGTCGGGCAAAGCTCGGATGTACTTCTTGATGGTCATCTCAGGGGTCTTGACCTGGTCGGGACAGATAATGCTGAGCTGTTTGAAACGAGCAGTGAGGCCAGCATTGTCTCCATCCTTCTGATGTATGTGCCAAAATTCATCTTCAAGCTTTTGACGCTCGTGAGGAGGGCAGAATTCCTCTAGCATGACTTCCTTGAGCTCGTCCCACGACAAACCGTAAGCTGCATCATTCCCTCGCTTGTTCCTTTCGGCCGTCCACCAGTCCAAAGCACGGGATTGAAAGACGCCGGTAGCGTTCAGAGTTCGAAGGTCATCAGGGCAACCACTTTGTCGCAGAGTAACCTCGATAGAGTCAAACCAGTGGAATAGTGCAGTAGGACCTCCTTCGCCTGTGAATTCTTTCGGCCCACATGACTTGAATTGTTTGAAACTGAAAGGTCTTGCGACAGCTCTAGGACCTTCAGTCCTCGATTCCTCGGATGATTTGCTGGCATTTTCATAGGCATCGCTCACCGCCTTTGCTACGGCTTTCGCGACGATGGAAGCAAGGCGTCTGTCCTTCTTTTCCTGACGGGAGAGTGGATGACGGGATCCAGACGACATTGTCTGCAATAGACATCGCCATGGAACTCAACACATGTATTCGAATCTCACCTCACACGTCTACTACTACTAAAGCTCAGTAACACGTACCATGTAACGCATATAGTCACAAAATCATAGAATTGCACAAAATCACATAAACACATAGAGCACATAATCACAATATTCCTAAGCAGATAAGCACAATAGCAAAACACACATAGCTTAATCACTAAAGGCAGTCAGAAATCAGAAACCTAGTATTTAGAGTTTGCGAGGGTTCGAAAGTAGTGTAGTGCGAGTGATTTGTTAATGATGTGTCGTGTGAGTTTGTATTTTAGCAGAAGCAATAGTGTTGGGTTGAAAACAATAGTACCTCAAATCGTTAACAAATAAACAGAAAATGCAAAAAATCTTCATAAAGATCGGTAAATCAAAGGTAGATTGTCTGCGGCTAATAGACTTCGACTAACCAAGGTGGCTCGACTATTCGCAAGGATCCTGTGTGCACAATTACCTCCAGGACTACGCCTTTGCCTCGATTCTTGGGCGTTGGCGCAATTCCCATTGGTTATATTGTGTCTTTAGATCGTTGGAGTCCATCGAAACTTTGGTGAGAGTTTTGTATAAAAGCAGGACGAGTCGTCAAGTTTAGGGTTTCACCCCTATCTTGCAACTTCTGTCCCTGTTTTTTGATAAAAATTTGAGGAGATTATTCATCAAAATAGGGATTTCACTCCTGATTTGGTATGTTTCTCCCCGTTTGTAGCTAAAACGCAAGCTGATTAGGCAACCTTAGTCGAGAGTTTGCGGTTTTCACACCTATTCTCGGCCTTATTACCTGCTCATAACTTGAAAATTCGAGTGCAGTGATATAAAGAGCGAGTGATAGTGGTGAGTTTACGCATACGCGTGAGTTGGTCTGTTGGTTCTTAACTATAGACTAGGTCTCTAAGACTTCGACCCGGACTAGGTCGAGTCTTGCCTAATTCCCTATAGTTATGGCTCTAATACCAATCTGTCACACCCCAACCGATGGCGGAATCATCGGGGCGTGGCACTGAGCGAAACAGATTGTCCAGAAGTTTCCATAACAACTATCATTACCATTGAATTAAAGCAATACGTCCCATACCGTATCATAAATAGTCAACAAGTTATTACAGACAACATCAAAACAAATATTCTGTTCCGACAACTCAGATTTAAATAAGTAGCAATTGTTTATCTGCTTCTAGAGACCCCTAATAAGTTATCTACAGACAACTATTTGTTGGGCTCTAACGCTTTATTCTAGCTTCCATTTCCTACCACACGTGCATCCTAAGCGCCTGTCACATACGTTAAAATAAAGTCAATACATAAAATGTAAAGGTGAGCATACAAGTTTGATAATAGCATATAGAGTTCGAATTCGTTTACGCATAACCAGCACGTACACATAGTGAAATGAAGCACGTTAGTTATCGACATAGATCCATCGATACCAATGACTGCGGGTTGACTGCCCGAGGCAGTTCGCAATACATGATTACCACTGTAACCCATGCAAGTAAAAGATCCTTAACAACCCCCGTGTGAACGGGTGCTGAGTCCAAACTATAGTACTATCGTTGCTAAGGCAGGTAGACAGCATTCCATGTGTAAACATAACAAACAAGCATTCATAAGCCACGTATAACATGCATTAACGGTTTAGCGTTAAAATAGCTTGAGTAGTGTGATAGTTGTAGTTTTGAATAGTCGTAACGTATGTAACACCCAAAAGTGCTAAAGCAAAAAGGGTTCGAGTATACTCACAGCGATTATGGATTGAAGGGAGCACTTTACAGCGAGTACGATTAGCCTGAATAGATTCGATAACGTAACGATAAGTGGCGCGTAAAACAGTACAAAGTGAGAGTGGTTGGGATGGCTGATCGTGCGGGGCAGCTATCCGTGAGAGGAAGTCATCCGTGCACATGAACTATCCGTGCGGATGGTGATGCGTGCGGATGGTGATCCATCCGGATAAGCTATCCGTGCGTGCGAGCTGTCCGTGCGGATTACTTGTGCGTGCGGATGGCTTATCCGTGCGGACAAGTTGTTTGTGCGGATAAACGTTCAAGTGGATTGTTTCTTCCTAAGGATGTGTTTGTGTATGATGGCTTGTGCTTTGGAGTTTTCGTTGTAGCATTTAGAAAACATTTAAGTGTTTCTACCTTTTAAGCCGGTCGCGCGGACAACAATCCGTACGGATGGTAGTCCGTGCGGACAGTGGTGATCCGTGCGGACAGTCTGTGCGCGCGGGCAGAGGCAATCCGTCCGGATAGCCTGTCCGTGCGGACGACTTGGCCGTGCGGATGAACATTGTTTGGATTTATTTTAAGGCCTTAGTATCTCATGATTCGAAGAGTAATCCATTCAGAGGTCGTCTGTCCGGATTGCTCGTTCGTCGATACTCAAACCTTGTTTGGAAAGTGGGTCCCAAGGGTAGCTCGTCCGGGTGACAACCCGTCCGGATGACCTGTGCGTGCGGACAGCTAGTCCGTGCGCACAGCTTGTCCGTGCGGACACCTGGTCCGTGCAGACAGTCTCAGGTCTGATTGTTCCGTTCGTCTACTCTTGGTTTCTGTTGTCGTTTATCGAGACGTTCTGATTTCGTGGCAACCACTTGGAGTTGTATTCTCACCCGCACGACTAGACCGGTCAGGAACCACCCTAACTTGGCCTGTCGGCGACTCAGAACGGTAGTTCCGATTGACCCCGAAATCAGGTGTCTTGCGGTAGAATTCCAGATCTAGGACTAGTGCATCACTATTATCGAGTAGAGACTAGAACTGATCAGATTCGTACCGATCTTAAGGGTAAAAGAAGGAGAGAACTTAGGTTTATTTCTTTCAACTCTTTTATCCTTAGAAAAGTTTAGATTTAGGTGAAGTTCTTGTGAAATCTTATGGAAATCGTTCAGATCTGGGATATTCTTGGTGGAATGAGGTCAAGCTTGAAGTTCATACGAACTTCATGATGACGTCACCCGAGAATGCCTCAAATCCGGATGATTTCGTGGTTAAAAGTGGGGATTTGAAAGATGGAAAGGTGTAGAATTGTGTAGTGATCAAGAATGTACAAGAATTAGAGCAAGATCTTACCTGGATCGAGAGAAATCTGAGAAAAAGTGAAGAATGCGTGGGGTTCGGACGTCACTTGCCAAAAGTGGAAAAGTTGGAGAGTGACCCGTGTATTTATAGGATGCTAAAAGAGGAAAGGGTGAGCCGTGCGCATGGCACGTAACCCGGATAGGCTATCCGCGCGGACAGGTCATCTGTGCGGATCGGCAATCCGTGCGGATTGGCAATCCGTGCGGATTGACCATCCGTGCGGATGTCGCCTGATTTGGTGCGTTCGGTGCGCTGTTGCTTCGGTTTCGATTTGCGAGCGATTCGATAGGGTTTCCTAGTCAAATTACTTTCAGTCCCAACTACTTCTTATATGGTTCGACTCGGAATTCAGGTTCGGGTTCGTTTACATTCGAGTTAGACTTCGAGTTCGATTGAGTTCGCTTGATTATCACAACATAACATAAAATAAACATGCACAGATAACACATAAGGCACACACACACGTATAAACACAAGTAAAATACACAGTTCGAGTTACGGTTCGGTGTCGATTTGATTAGCATAGCTTGACTAACTTTATCGCATTGTTACTTCCTATCATTCACAGTCGTAGGTCGATTGAAATACGGTTAGCATGATTCGATTATTGTAATGAACGACATTTACTCCACATAATATAAATAAAATAAAAACATTTCTACGAGTCAAGTCGCGCGAAATCGGTCGTTGACTTTGACCTTGACTTTGACTTTCACTCGTGAAAACACGGGGTGTTACACCTGTACCGAAAATGCTCGGTACAATACGGTATGGTATTTGAAGGTAAAAATCAATAAATACAGGTATGGTGCTAGACCGGTGTTGAACCGAAAGTAACGATTCTGAAAACGCCAAAAGGTGGGTACCAAATTGGTGTCGAAAAAAAATTGGTATAGTAAATTTGGTACCGATACGATACCGGTTTGATTACAGGATATGATACGATTTGCTCATCAATTTTCTAAACATCCAAGTTAATTTTACATGTTATGATTCATTCATTACAGAAAAAGAGAAAAAAGGAAGCGAAATAAGTTGTTGTGTATATAAAACCTCATTCAAATGAAATACAATTTACTTATTGTGTGTATGAAAAGTTATCTAAACGGTGCAATTACTTGCATTGTTACGTTGCTACAGGATTTGATGAGCTCGGTACCAACCGGTACCGAAAATACCGTTACCGAAATCCCCAAAAGTGGGTACCGGTACTGAATATACCTGGTACGGTACGGTTCGGTACCGGTCGATACTGGTATGACACCAGTATTTGAGGGTAAATACCGGTGTCGAACCGGTACCGAAAATACAACCGGTTTGTGTCGCAACCCCCGATCCCTGATCCCCGGGAACGGGCGGCCGCGAGCCAGTTTCGGTGGTATCTCGTATTGTCTAATTTGGCAGCGGAATTTTTCATCAGGACCGTAGTTAGGAAATATTTTATCAGAGTAAAACACCACCATTTATATATAAATAAACATATTGGGATGAAACCCAAGTTTTTATTACAAGCTGACTTATAGGGATAAATCCCATTTTATTTGAATTAAAACGCCTTCTTTATTTAGGTAACTTTTATAACCACTTTTCCAAGCCTTCAGTGCTGTCCAGCTGGCTTCTAATTGGCTTTCACATTGTGTTACCTGAAACGCGTTTTAAAAACATTTGTCAGTGGGAAATACTGGTGAGTGAATCCCAGTTTAATCAAGAAATATTAATTTAATTTTAAACTTAACAGTATTGAGGGCGACTACAATGTTTATATCTACCCAAATTACTCATTCAGTATTGTCAATCCTGACTGGTGGGTCATATTACACATTGGCTAACTCTTCGTCCAATGGTAACGTTACTCACATTTTGTATACAAAACCCCAACATACCGGCAATAATCGTAGAATTACAAAGACTCAATCACTGCTAAATTGCATTGTAAAATAGTTAAGGTTTTGTAAAAACTGTTTACAAAAAGGATATTACTCACATTGTTGTCTTAGATTTTTCGTAAGGGTTTCCTGGTGACAATCTATAATTTACACAAAAGCACACGTGTTAGTATAATAACCCATTTTAACATTAGTAATACCCTCCCCAAGACGACATTCCAACGACTACGTCGGGCAGAACCACGACAGTCGTTACGGAACCCTAGATCAATCGGGCAGCGAATCTAATACGTATCCAGGGGTTATAATACTTACAACGGAGCAGAACTTCGCTAATTAGGGGGTATAATACCCGCGTATTATCTCTACTATTTAGAAATTAAGTAAGAAAGAAAGTTTTGAGCGATCGGAACTGAAAACCGATGCCATTCTTATATAGTGCCCAAATCTGTCTTTCTCGCGGCCCGCGTAAAACAAGGCAAGGCCTTACGCGGCCCGCGTCAAACCCAGGTCAACGCGTAGCTCGTCCGGATCAGCGACTAGACTTGCCACGATGATGACACGTGTCGGCCTGGGGTGTTGCCGCGTTCTTGATCTCTCGCGGCCCGCGTTAACTAACGGGGGTCTTACGCGGCCCGCCTAAATTTAAAAATCAAAGAAATCAGGTTTTAACATTTAAACCGCCTGCGTAAGGGTTGGGGTGGCGTCTACGCGGCCCGCCTTAACTTAATAATCAGATTATTAATTATTTTTAATACTATTTAATGTATTTGAGGCCCGTTTTCGCGTATGGGGTGTATTTTGGGACATATTGGGATATTTTAAAATATATTAGGGTGTCGGAAAATATTCGAGGGTGTCGGTTTATTTAGGATTGTTACAGTTTGATACCGGTACCGGTACTCGTTACCATTTGTTCATCACTTAGTGATGTTACTATTATATTAATTCTATTTTTACTATATAGGCCCAAAAGTGGGTACCTGTATCAAATATACCTGGTACGGTACGGTTTGGTAACGGTCGGTACTAGTACGACACCGGTAATTGTGGGTAAAAACCGGTGAATATCGGTGTCGAACAGGTACCGAAAATACACCCGCTTTGGTAAATTT
>JARYGA010060436.1:0-49611 GCA_030545235.1 Helianthus tuberosus
GGACCAAAACGCCGAGCTTTGGCCAAGTTTTGGTCCGATCAACAAGACAAAAGACTGACCGGGTGTCTGGTTGACAGGACCAAAACGCGGCCAAAGCTCGGCGTTTTGGTCCGGTCAACAGACCCGCCAGACACCCGTCAGTCTTTATCTAATTAACTGGACCAAAATACCACGATTTGGCTACAGCTTGACACTGTAGGGTGTGTATTTAAGAAAAAAAACCAATTTTTTAGTATGCATATAGGATACACGTTATTTGAATGTTCAATCTCTAAAATTAAAATATCGGGAGGGTTGATATTGTCGGCGATGACTATTAAATAAATCGGATCTGAAATTTATAGAAATACGTGTTAAATGAAAGGTTGTCTTGACACGTGTTTAAGTTTCGGTGGGTTGTTGAATAAATACATGGTGGACTCCACTGCATTGTTTTAGCATTTATTGGTTCTTCCCATTACGACTCGGCTTCACGTTCGGCCCGAATCTTCTTTCTTTTCGTACCACCATTCTTGCACAACGTACAACTTTTTATTTTTTTTTACCATTTACTTTCTTTTTCATCATTATCTTAATCTTTTACAAAAGGATAGAATATGTAAATGTAAACAAGCTTTTTTCCTCTAGTCAAGCATTACTGATTTTAAGCTCTCTATATTTTTTCACATTATATAAAGTGATATTCTATTATTAAAGCATAAATGATCACATGTTGATATAAAGATTAATACCAGTCAACACCATAAATACATAAACACGGGCGTACTTTTATCTTTTTTTTTTAATGGTTAATTTCTTTAATCCTCTATTGTACGTGAGACTTGAACCCAAGATCTTCCCCTTTCTAACCTAGGTGTTTTTAAAGGTTTTATCTTTGCCAATGGACCACCACCCCATTGGTGGGCGTATTTTTATATATTTCCTTATAAGTTTTAGAGGTAAGAAAATCATCAATATAAAATTAATGTTAACCATAAATTTACTAAAATGGTAATGCGTGTTTACCGTTTCTCATACTCTTTTACTCAAAATTGCTTATAAATGGAACATCTGTTACATATGATTAAATTGCTACAAGTTGTAAAAAAATCAATAATTTGCTTTTAGTAATTAAGAAAATGTATTATTCTATTTTTGGAAAATATTAAACTCAAAAACTATAATAATGAGAGCTATTAAATTAAAGATATTTATAAAGTTGAACAAAAATTATAAAGCCTGTTTGGTAGCCTCTTAAATAATAATTATTATATTTGGAGGCTGTCTTTGAATCGATCAAGGAAAACATAAATGATCCATTATGAATGCTAGACAAATTTTAACGATTCATAGAGCCTCTTAAGAAGTAAGTTTTAGAAATATGCTAACTGATTCAGAGGTTACCTCTTGATCGCTCAGTAGTACAATGTTACCACATAGCCTAGTGGAGATGAATATAATCGTGTGGTTCCACTGATAATACGATAATACTCTAGTGACCGGTAAATGATAATTAAAAAAGAAATAAGTTACCAACCAGCCCATATATGCTTAATTTTTTTTTTATAAAAATTATGCATAATTTGAAAAGTACATAAGTTCTCATTGATCCTTGTGCACCTTTCCACCGAGTTATCTCATCACAACTCTTACCGTTTTTCCCCATTTGCCGGCCACCGACACTTTCTCTTCCGGCAACCTTCTCCTCTCTCCATCATAATCTCCGGCATCCTTCACACCGGTTCAAACCCGATTCCTCTTATTCCAATTCCTTTCATTGCCGGTCTGTTTCACTGTTTCAAACTCCGGATTCAGATTCAACAACAAATTTAATGCCACTTTTGTTTCCAATTTGTGCCCTAAATCGGTTACCGAAACCCTAGAGGTTTTATAAACGCGACTACATTTCACTGAGAATTAATTACTTGTGAAAGTTGTTTCCTTTATAGAATTCTGATTCGGATCTGTAATTATTGATCAGTAGATCTTGATTTTGGAGAATTAGGGTTTTGAGTTGTGGATGTATGGTAGAGAAATGTGTAGGGTAGAGGAGAGAGATAAAAATAATAATAATAAGAAGATGAGGAGGTTCGCAATTGGAAGTATGAGATTGAAGAAATTTGGGGAAATTAGGGTTGAAAAATTGAAGAATTCTATGGTGAATGTAAGGTCCACTAAAATGAAGATGTGGTTAATTAGGGCAACCACTATGGTGTTATTGTGGACTTGTTTGGTTCAGTTGACTGCTTTAGGTGGTGGTTCATGGGGACCTAGGGTTTTGAAAGGTTGGCCTTCTTGTTTTACTCAAGATTCTGCATTGGATGTTAAGTTGTTGCCTACTGTTCCTGTTAGAGTTCTTCCACACAAGAGTGAGTTTTTTTGTAAAATTTGTGTGATTTTTCTGTTTGTATAGGGATATGAGCTTGATGATTGAATTGGTTTTGTGTTGTGTTGTGTTGGAATGTAGGGGTTTATAAGAACAATGGGTACTTGGTTGTTTCGTGTAACGGTGGACTTAATCAAATGCGGTCTGCGGTGAGTGTTGTTGGTGTAACTTTTAAGCTAACACGATCGTTTTATGAGTTGTTAAATGATTGGTTTTATGATGCAGATTTGTGATATGGTTGCAATTGCTAGAGATTTGAATGTTACTCTTATAGTTCCTGAGCTGGATAAAACTTCCTTCTGGGCTGATCCAAGGTATGCTGATTGCTGAAGTTTGTATGTACTTTTCTACATGTTGAAATTCAGTGTTACATGATTTTAATTATGGTGATATGTTTATGACAGCGAGTTTGAGGACATTTTTGATGTCGATCATTTCATTACGTCTTTGAGAGATGAAGTTCGGATACTTAAAGAGCTTCCTCCGAGGCTTAAACAGAGAGTTGAATTAGGAATTGTGCATACCATGCCTCCTGTTAGTTGGTCTGATATCTCTTACTATCATAATCAGGTACTTTTTTATTTATTTCTTATATAAAAAGTGTTTTTATGTATATAATTTACATTATAAATGATGGTGTTTTTTTACACAATGCAAACAGATTCTTCCGCTGATTAAAAAGTACAAAGTTGTGCACTTGAACAGAACCGATGCTCGGCTTGCCAATAACGGTCAACCCCTTGAACTTCAAAAGCTTAGGTGCCGAGTAAATTTCGATGCTCTGAGATTCACTCCTCAAATAGAAGAATTGGGTAGACGTGTAGTGAAGCTTCTGAGACAAAACGGGCCTTTTCTAGTGCTTCATCTTAGATACGAAATGGATATGTTAGCATTTTCCGGCTGTACACAAGGATGCAATGATGAAGAGATTGAAGAGTTGACCAGAATGAGGTTTGACCTTCCTACATTACCAAATTTGAGCAGTGGAAAACATTCCGTTTTGCATGTGGTAATGTCTTTTCTTTATGCAGATATGCTTACCCATGGTGGAAGGAAAAGATTATAAATTCTGATTTGAAACGAAAAGACGGTTTATGCCCTTTGACCCCTGAAGAAACCGCTCTTACACTTAAAGCCCTTGATATTGATCGCGATATTCAGATTTACATTGCTGCTGGTGAAATATACGGTGGAAAAAGGAGAATGGATAGTCTTGCAGATGCCTACCCGAGACTGGTTCGAACTTTTTAAAAATATAATATCAATTCTTAAAAAGAAGTTAAGCGCGGTTTCTGAGTTACGTGTTTTTTACAGGTAAGAAAGGAGACGCTCTTAGGGCCAGCTGACCTTCAATATTTTCAAAATCACTCATCACAAATGGCGGCATTGGATTATCTCGTGTCACTAGAGAGCAACATTTTTGTTCCTACGTATGATGGAAACATGGCCAAAGTTGTAGAAGGCCACCGCAGGTACACTTTTAATTATGATGTTTAATATTCAAGATCCGATGGTTGATTATATTGCTTATATTTTAACTTAACATTTTATTGGTTTCAGATTTTTGGGTTTCAAGAAGACGATTCTATTGGACAGGAAGGTTTTGGTTGATTTAATTGACAAATATACAAGTGGAGTTTTGAGCTGGGATGAATTCTCTGGTGCAGTTAAGGATACACACGCGCAACGTATGGGGGCCCATACGAAAAGATTGGTTATGCCCGATAGACCCAAAGAAGAAGATTATTTCTATGCGAATCCAGAAGAGTGCCTGCAGCCATCAGATGATGAACCTGTGAGCATCCTGTGAGTAGGGATTTGTCGGTTAGGTTGGCCTGTTGGGATCTATGAACTGTCTGAACCACAGGATTATGATTCTCGGCCCTCGAATCAGTCGGTGTACTATGCTAACATATTTTGGTGGGACCGATGGTGAGAGATGCATGAAGATAAGAATGTTCCCATGAACGGATATATTGTGGCGTTTATTATTGATGTCTTTTTTTTTTTCATATGTATGGTTATTGTCAATAATTCTCATTCATGTATAGAAAAGAACCCCCCCCCCCCCTGACATTTCAGGCTTATTCAAACCAGCGATACGTACACATATAGAGCGTCGAAAACCATAGGTGTGGTCCATTTTTTCATTCCTACATAAGCGTATTATTATTACTACTATCATTTTTGCAAACAGTTACATTCCGAGTATTTGTAGTGTCAAGTCGATCTAGAGAAAATCATGAAAGTAGCCATTTTTCTACGGTGATGGTGTGCCGTGTACGTTTATAGCATACATAATTTATGTCATGCGTGAATCCATTGTCGTGTATCACCTTTTACTCGTGAATTATACTTTCGCCGTGTTAAAATACATGTCTTTTGCGTATGTGTTTGTATCAACCTATTGACAAAGCATAAACTCATTTGAAAATGATTATTTATGGTCTTCTTCACTAATGCCCTGCTCTTTTCGGAAAAACATGCATTACAAACAAACAATCTAGGCCATCAAGTGTTACATTATCTCGTTAACATCGCTCCCTAAATAGAATTATTAAGTTGACAAGTTACAGAAATTCCCAACCTACATCTTAGATAAGCGAAGAAAACTACTAAACGAGTCCATTTCACGCGTGTAGGATTATTGTATGTTCAACGAAGATACACAAGTTAAGAAATAAGAAGTGATACGCGAGCGGTCCTTTGTGTACCACATGATTTTTAGCATGTATTAATAGAATCGGAACTTAGACATGTTTATTATCCGACATAAGTGGAAATTTGCCACATAGTGATATTATTCTCTTTATTATAATAATAATAACCTCCAAATGATTGTGGAACATATTCTTTAGAATTGTTTAACGGATACATTCCAAAAAGACGATGTGGGCATTAGTGGAGTACCAAATATAATGATAGCATTTTGGGAATGATTGGAAGCCAGAAACACATTCTTTGATGGTGGCATTATTCAAATCCACTCAACTATTATTGTCATTGGACTGACTGTGTTTTAACATATCATGACAGGAATGTAAGGTGGTTGACTTGGAAAATTCTAGATTCATAACAAAAGTAAAACACTACATGTATTATTTATTATTTATGACTAATTAGTTAATGTCATTAGTGGGTGAAATAGAATTATTTGTATTTAATTAGTCAATTAATGTTACATTTTTTCCAGTTTTCATATGATTATCAAAACCAACAGACAAATTATGATGGAAGAACAAGAAAACCATTTAGTGTCACTTTCTTCGGTCATCGTCTTACCCACTTCGACGCAGCCATGAACCATAATCGGCTTCTCCACTCACCATCCACAAACACAAATTACAACTGAAAAACCTAACTTAAGTCACTATAACTTTAAGTACAATTCAAAGATCAAATCATAAACCTTGGAGCTTATTTGTAGATATATAAATTAATTTAATATATTTTGATGGTTTGAGAGTTGCAAGGGGCGAACAAAATTAAGTAATTTTAATTGGAAGTTTGAATTGATCAAACACTCACCCCAGCACTACCTTTGTCACAATTATTACCTCTGGTTGCCAATTTCATGTTAAATTCTCCATCATTTTATAAAATTTGATAAGATACGCACGCGCTCAAGCTTTTTCGGAGGCTAACACGTTTCCTAAACTAGGAGTTTTTTTTTCACAATAACAAACCTTAAGCTTTGCTTCAAAATTGTACCCGCAAACATACTTAATGCACCTGTTACCCTATGATATAATCTCATTCATACATTGGAGTTTTTTTTGTGCCTCTGTGTTAAGAGGGGGAGTAATTTACATAAAAGAGCGACAACCTGCAGTTTTTACATAAAAGAATAAGATATCGGAAACATAAAGATAAAATGTACATCAAATGTTCATTAATCACACTAATCTATTTGAGAATCTCCCAATCTAACTCTTGAAATAGCCTTGCTATAGCGTTTATTAATGGAAATGTTCCATTAATTTCATGGTAATTTTCGATATCAATGATTTTCGCCTAGTATTATCATCGTAACTCACTTGTGTTATCTGAGACGAAATCTGGAGGGATTTCCTTAAAGCTTGCATTATTCTTTCTTGTTATTATTTTGGCCTTCAAATCTTTTGGTTTGATAGTGAAATGGTGACTTGAAAGTTTATTGTGGTAAGTATAGGAAAACATGATGTTGTATCAATGAGTTTACTTGAAGAATAAGAACAAAAGTTTTTTTTTTTTTTTTGGATAATTTCTTTCTGTAATTTAGTTAATACCAACAAATTTTAGGATAAAATATGGATAGTGAATGGATATAATGGATGGTAAATTGGTGGTAAGAAAGTGATACAAACCTGTAGATTGACCCATATCTTGTGTGAAGCTCCAGCTGGGTATTTGACCCGTTTAATTATTAGTGGGAATGGGTTTTGGGGGGAACAGTTTTAGGAGCAAGTAGTGGGGCAGTTGGTTCTAATCTTATTAATATCACTGTATCATTTAGATTAGGGGTCGATGTTTATGTATATATAAAATTAGGGTTTTTACTCTAAAATTGGAGATCAGGCCTATCTCGAATATGGCTAATTGTATCGTTCTTTCAGTAATCGAAGTTTTCAGGTTCAAGTTTCTATCAGAAAGCTTGTATTTCTAGAAGATTTTAGGATGAAGACATTAACTTGACATAACCTTTGTTCTCAACATCATCTTGTTTTTTCTGATTTTATTTTTGAATATTAATGTCTAGGACTAATATTGTTGTATTTTTTAAAAGCTAATTTGTACTTTTTTGTGTTCATGCTATAACGTATTAACGAATGAACATAGATAAAATAATGGACAAGATCATTCCTTTATTCGTCGAACATGAACAAAAAACATGCCCGCTTGTGTTCGTTGATTGTTCCAAGCATTATAACGTATTAACGAATGAACATAGATAAAATAATGGACAAGCTTAATTCCTTAACACTCGAACATAAAGAAAATAAACATGTCCGTTTGTGTTCGCTGTTTATTTGTTTGATTCAAACTGCTAACCAACTAAAGGCTACTAAAAATGTAAAAATATGAACAATACTACATACAAACAATTTACTTCTAACAAAGCTAAACTAACCAGGTCACGGTTTTCAGGAGGTGGTGGCATCAAATGCGATGGCGGTGACAACATCCTTGACAAAAACGAAAAAACATTCTCTGCAGGAAGTCGGCATTAACGTAGAGCTTGGCCGCTTCCGTGTTTGACCATGGTCACATGCCACTCTTTCAAAGGACCGGAATCGCGCCTTTGGAGGCTCGATGCCACAAGCAGCCATGATTGAATGAGTTGCATGTCTTGCAACTTCCTTAAACGCATCAACTCCTGCACATGTGTCACACTCATGAAGATGTATCTAATACAAATGTTATTCATGTGTCCAAGATCCTTAACTTTAATAACAAAAAAAGCACAATACTAGTTCTGTATGACATGCATTCTATATAAGAAGACATTTTGCAACCTGAATTTTTAAAAAAATTAGGGTAAACTACAAAATTTAATAAATAACTAATGCATTAAATGCGATTATGTAAACAATATCATACAATAATAATCCAAATCTTTCAATAAAGCAACTTAACAGGTTATAGATGATTCCCTTTTTAGCTAAATTGACCCGTTTGAGATTAAAAACAGCCAAAATCAACAAATAAAAACAGCCAAAATCAACAAATTCATCAGTAAACAGGTCAAAATTGCCACCTATACTTGTAGATAATATAACGAAAATCATGATGCGTTATGCAAGGCTTGAGCTGAAGATGGTCATACCTAGTTTCTTGTCCTTGCTTAAAAGCTTCAAGTTGAGCTTAACAAGTGACTGAATCTCGCTTTTAGCATTCTCAGTTTCCTTAATATTTCCATCAAGTGGTGTCTCTTTCTTTATGTTCTCCTTCTTCTCTAAAGTCGCATTGATCATCTTTTTTGCACAGCGTTTATCAGTAGCTACGGATGACGATTGACCACTGGAACCAACACCATTCGATACAGTTGATAGATCCCGACAATTGTAACCATCATTCTTCAGGTCGGCAGACGCAATAATCTTCGTAGAAGATGAAATCCCACTTTCGTTCTTTTTCAGTCCCCCAGAATAACTGCTATCTGGCCTCACCTTATTTGCATCGTTCAATAATCTTTCATTCTTTTTCAAGCCCACAAAATGGTTGCTATCGGGCCTCACCTTATTTGCCTCGTTCATTAATCTTTCATTCCTTTTGGAGCCCACAAAATAATTGCTTTCGGGCCTCACCTTATTTGCATCGTTCAATAATCTTTCATTCTTTTTCAAGCCCCCGAAATAATTGCTATCGGGCCTCACCGTACTTGCCTCATTCAATAATCTTTCATTCTTTTTCAAGCCCACAAAATAATTGCTATCGGGCCTTACCTTACTCGCCTCTTTCATTAGTTTTTCTTTCTTTTTATGAAGTTCCGAGCCTTTAGGAACAGAATTTTTATTTCCAGTCTTTTTTCCTAACGCTTTTGCTGCAATATCCATCATTTTCCATGCTTTATTGATATCATACGGATGATTTTGTGAAGTTGACTCATGCTTTACCGGCGTTGACTGATTTTGACTTGTTGTAACCCTGTTTTCGGAACTGGAAGAAAAATTCACGGACCCGCCTCTAAGCCCCTCCCAATTTTCACGTAATACTCTTATACGTGAATGCACATTAAGGCAACGCTGCAAGGTTCTAGCATTTGGTGCATTTGACCCGTCAACAGTTGACTGAGGTTTTAACCGTTGTTCAGAGGAATCTCTTACAATATCATGGATTGACACCTCGGGACTAGTAACCTGCTCTATATTGGAGCTTAAACGGGGTTTATTATCATCATCGGAAGTTGTATTTGTTTCGACTTTAGCATGTTCATCCCTTGAAAGTGTGCAGTCCTTGCAGAACCAATCACCTTCTGGTACGGTTGCTCCAAGACCAACACAGTATGAGTGAGCAGCTGAGTCACATAGATCACATAGTAAAAGAAGTTGCTCATCTGACGAACCGCAACAAACGCTGCATTTTACTTGTGAATATGGATCAGGTGGTCCAATTGTTGCATTGCCACCGTGATTATAAATCTGCAGGAGATCCATATTGAACAACACAAACAAACCATATCAGACATGTCAGTGTTATTCAAACATCAATGACATGTTTTTTTCAACAGTAAACTAACCTACTCCTAAACACTCCTATATCTGCACCTTGCAGAATTTGAACCCTTCACCTCACGGACAGAGGGGAGGCCCCTTACCACCACACCATGTCCCTTGGGGGCAACACCAATGACATCTTATCCAGACCATAGTTGTTAAAAGCCATCGCCTCTTGCGCCTAGGCCCACTTTTCAGTCGAGGCGAGGCAATTGCGCTTTCAGTTGAGGCAATTGCCCTTTATTTCTCCAGGTGATGGTTCAGGCGTGGATTCCGGAGAGTTTCTGGCCATTTTGCGTTTTCAAAACTGCGTTTTGAAAGAGCATGTAGGTACATGCTTCTCCAAAACTGCGTTTTGGAGACAAATAATCACTTTTTCATCCAAACACTTTTTTAGATTATTTATGTTTTACAAACGCAATAATCAAATAATCACTTCAAAACGTAATCCCAAACACCCTCTAAATACCGGCAAGATTCCAACCAGATTTCTATTTTATTTAAAGAAAACTACTTTTCTACACCAATACACTAATATTTTAGAACTTTTGGTACTGTATAGATGATATTACATGTTATATGATAAGTTTTGTTATTTTATTTGAAGGATAAAATTATTTTTCTAATACAAAATATATTTTAAATTTTTTTTCATTGTGCGCTTTTTTTTTCTCAGGCCCTCGCTTTTTTGCGGCTTGTGCTTGTACCTTAGGCGAGGCCTATGCGCCTTAAGTGCGCCTAGCGCCTTTAATAACTATGATCCAGACACCGCTGACGTGTCACACAGGCTATATGGCAATACGGGCCTGTATGATAGGGGCGACAAGTGGTCTAACTAGCCATATGATATAATGAAACCTTGGTTTTAAAAAGCGACAGACACACAAAAGCGATGAGGTCTAAAATTGAGGCGCGAAGCACAAGGCGCAAGGTGTTTATATATTTTTTATATATCCCATAGGTTTTTAGCTTCCTTTAACCAAAATACAGCTATAAATAAAGTTTTTATACCATTTTACCTACATGTACAAGCCAAAAAACCCAACTTACAACATTTTCAACATAAAACGCCTCAGATACATGAGGCGCGCCTCAGGCCAAAAAGCCCCCAAAATCTGCGCTTTTAGGGGGCTTCTTGTAATTACTCAAGGCACTGAGCGAAAAAGCCCCAATAGGTGTGCCTCAGGAATGCTTTTTAAACCAAGGGTGAAACATGATCATAAGGGTCGTATGAAAGCCAAATCATACAGCCCACATGACATCATTATAAAAAAAAAATGACTAATGTGACCACTAAACGACCCACACCGCTCGCCCTATCATCTGGCTCATAACAAAATCACAGATTAATTTGTAAATATAAACAGAAGTACAGAACATCATCTAATTCAAACTTGTGTGATCAAGAATTAACATAATGAACAGAAAGTAACAACCTGATCACGAACAGGGACATTAACAATTCTCTCAGATAGAAAGACTCCATCTTTCAGAGGCCGATGAATAGTCGAAAACCGACGCTTACACATCGGACACCGAGACTCGATCTTAGCCCACTCCATGATACACACAAAGCAAAAATAATGATCGCAGCTGTCAATAAAACCTCGTAGAGACACCCCCTCATCCAACAAACACACGCCGCAAGTCCCCAGCTGCAACTCATCATCCTCATCATCGTCTTCGTTTTCAATCTTTGATTTGCCCTTTGAGGACGCTGATGGGGAATCTGAGCTTAGGGTTTTGAGTCGCTTGGACGGTGGAGAGTATTCGATGGTCTCTGATTTGATATGAGGTGGGTAATCAATGGTCTCTGATTTGATATCGGGCATCATCTCTGGTGAATTATCGGTGGGCTCTTGTTTGATTGGCGACATTGTTGGTGGGGTGGTGTGGTTGCAGTTTGTTGAGTGGGTGGAGGTTACGATGAAAGTGAAGGGGATGTATGAGGAGTTAACGCCGGTGTCGTTGGGTGGATAACCACTAACGACTGGCAATGGTAACTCCGTCTTCTACCATGGCAGGTGGTTTAGAGGAACCGTTGAAACCAAGGGATCCACAAACCCAGTTTAGATTTTTTTTCTCATTCCTATCACAACACGGCAAACCCTATGTCTTTCTAATCTCTAAACCAAGTAAAGGAAATGTTTGTTTAGCTTTTAATATTTCAGATCTTACTAGTTTAGCACTTAATGATTTAGAATGCTTGTTTAGCGAGCATGTCTCTAAATGGTTAAGTATTATACTGAGACTTAATGGTTAAGACCTATAATTTGAATGGTTCAGACATTTGTCTCTAAATTGTTAAGCATTATACTGAGCCTTAATGGTTAAGACTCATAATTTGAATTGGTCAGACGTTTGCTTTTGAATGATTAAGGTTTATACTAGCTCTTAATGGTTCAGACCTCTTACTGGTTTAATACCTCTTACTGGTTTAATACTTAATGGTTCAGACCTCTTACTGGTTTAATACCTCTTACTGGTTTAATACTTAATGGTTTAGACCTCCTACTGGTTCAGCATTGCTAACCATTCAGAAGTTGCCAAACAATTCCTAACTAAAATTAAAGAGTAATGTCAAATTTGGTGCTTGTGGTTTGGGCACTTCTGCCTAGGCATGAGCAATCGGTACCGGGTACAAAAAAATATTGGTACGGACCATATCATACTGATATAATTTTGGCACTAATTCGATACCGAATTTTGGCGTTTTCCAGGAATGGTATTTCGGTTTGTTATGATAAGTATTTTCCTCACTTTTTACCATCGAATATCGTACCTTACAGGTACCATAAGGTACCGTACCAAGCACTTTAGATACCGGTACCTGATACCTATTTTTGGCGATTTTCGGGATCAGTAGTGTATTTTTGTATCTGAACCCCTGATGTTTTTTAGTTTTGGTAATTTTCATCAATTCCACTAACTCCGTCCACAAACGGCCTTACTTGTCCACTATGTGGCTTATGGCCTTATGGTCTATAGGCAACCCGTTTGGTTCGCCCTTGTGGTTTTCATCCTCCACGAGCGACAACCATCACCTTTTTAAAATCATTTTCGCCACGGTCCTTGATCGTGTTCATTGCGTTGGACATCACCTTCGTTTCTATGACCCCACAGGTCACTTATAATTCGGTTTTACATGTCCCAACATGTTTTGTTCAAAAACTCGTTTTCTTTTTATTGTCATCATTTATACTTCATCTTTTCAATCAATATTTACAACAGCAACGACCCGCTGGCGGTATGCGCATATAATGTATATATGTGTGGGCGCTCGGGGGCAAAAGTGAAAGTGCCCTTATTTTAAGGTTATTTTACTAATTTCGTGAAAAAAAAGTTAAAAGAGAGGGATGGTTAATCATGCATCATGTGGTGGTGTTGATAGCCGAAAGACAAGGGAGTACATGCACTAATCGATCTTTGTCTTAATTGCTGAGTGTTATGTGCCTTATGTCCAATGCTTGACGCAAAACTACTATCGAGCCGGAGGTCTCACTGGAAGCAGGCTCTCTATTCCTAACGGGTAGAGGTAAGGCTGTCTACATCTTACCCTCCTCAGACCCTACCTTAGCTTTGCTATTGGTGAGATTTACTGAGTATGATGATGATGATTTACAACAGCTCTCACTAACAGCTTTAATAAATAAGTACACAAACAACGTAACAATAAAGCTACGTACCTTAAAGCTTCCCTTTGAGATGCGTATCACTTCTGCCTTGGTCAACAATAATCCCACAAGTTGACTATAATTAACAACCAGATTAATCATTAGAACACCATTATGTAAACCGTTTCCATCATACTTGCTATTAATCGTTCAAAGGATTTCTTTTATTAATCCATACTATGACATAAGGGATTAGTTTTCACTAACAAAGCCACAAATATTTAACTAGGATAAGTTGTTCTAGTTTATACTTTTGTGCTATTTATTACAAAAGTAAATATTAGATATTTTGGGGTGTTACAGTAGGGTGATAAATCTAGGAAAACAATATGGATTAAATGGGATTTAGTGTTAGCGGACAAGGAAAAGGGAGACTTGGGGAATTGGTAGTTTGGATAGTCTTAATTTGGCTCTCCTTCACAAATGGAGTTCCAACTGAAATCGTGTAAGGATGATAGTAGCAAGCCGACTGATGCAACTAAGTATAGATACTCGCCCATATCTATGTTATTTTGTGGGTGCATTAAGCAAGTACTTGCAGAACCCAAAAGAAAGCCATTTTGCTGCACTCAAACATGTATTAAGGTATCTAAAAGGAACTGTTAGTCACGGCTTGAAGTACAACAGAGGTGGTGATGGCAAGCTTGTTGGTTACAGTGATAGCAGCCATGGTACAAACCTGGACGACAGAAGGGGAACAACTGGTATGGTGTTCTACCATTCTGGAAAATTAATAACTTGGGCCTCACAAAAGCAACAAACAGTTGCTTTGAGTTCGTGTGAGGCTGAATTTCTAGCTGCAACATTGGCTGCTTGTCAAGGTTTATGGCTACGAAGCTTAATCAGTGAATTAAGTAGTGAAAAAGCACAAAAAGTAAAGCTGTTAGTGGATAACAAATCTGCAATTGCACTGATGAAAATTTTGTATTCCATGGGAGGAGTAAACATATAGATATTAAGTTCCACTTCATACGCGAATGTGTGGAACGGGATCAGATTGGAGTTGAACACAGTGGCGGATTTATAGCCAGCCCGGGGGTTCCCGGGAACCCGTTCGATTCGTATTTTATAGTGTTAATTTATATAAAGACTTCTGCAGGAACCGTTTAAATTCTTGTGAGGGAACCTTACAAACAAATCTGAAGATGGCTTATTGGTAAGTGATGACGCGTGTTAAACATCAGGTCCCGTGTTTGAGTCTTGTAAAGACCGTTTTTTGCGTGTTTTTTTTTAAATAACTAAAAATAAAACTAGGGTTTAATAACTTATTCGCCCCTGTGTGTATCGACATTACAGTGTGAAACCGTCCAGAACTGAAGAATCCTCACTCCTCAGTCGCTCGCCACCACTGACTACTCGTCACCACCCACTTGCATCACTCGTCTAGCCTTCTCCAGCCACAACCACTCTTCTCTGCCGCGCCAATTCGCCGTTCCTTTCCTAATTCCTTTCAATCACCCGAATTTTCAGGTAATTACTTGCTTTTCATTGCTAATTCTATGTGAAATTACATACACTAATTGTCTAGTTAGTTGTTGAATTGATGAATATTTAATTTTACATGAAATTGGTTGTGAAACCTAGGGTTAACTTAACCATGAATGCTTGAAATTTATGATGCTTCTTGTTTAGACTTGTGATTATGGGGCTTACTTAAATCAAATTCTATATTGGTACATTGTATTAATCTTTGCCTACTAACTGTTTGATGAAATGCTTATGTGAGAGTTTTCATCTTCAAATCAGTATTTTCAAGATTTGTTTCCCTGCTTGATGAAATGAAATGACTATCATTATTTTATCGTGTTCTGTACTTATGACCAGCAAACACTACAAAAAAATTGCCATGCAGTGGCACACACAAAGTGCCACAAAACGCCCAAAAAAGTGCCACTAAATACACATATAGGAATGAGCGGCACACAAAAAAAGTGCCACTAGAAGCAGTGCCACTAAGGCCTTTTAGTGGCACTTTTTTGGGAGCCACTACAAACTTTTTAGATTTTTAGTGGCACTTTTTTATCTACCACTATTACTTTTAGTAGCACATAACTTTTGCCACAAAGCGCATCAAATCAATGTATATAGGCTTTCATATTAATTTTGCTTAAACAAAATCATTATATATTTACCATATATAATAAATTGTAAAATGTAGAAATCATAGTATCATCACTTCGATTCAAAGCTAGATCATATTTCATAAATATTCTAAAAATTTACAAACAAATGTCTAGTAATCATCTTATTAAATTTACATATCAAACATATAAAATACAAAACTAACAAATGCTTGAATAAAAACTCGAAACTTCAATACGGTCATGAACCTCTTTCACAATCCTGCAATAGTGTACTTATTACCGGCATTGGAATAGCATACAACGAGAACTCCCCAAATAGTTAGTAAATTACATACTTTTCCCTCCTGGACAACTGCAAAGTAAATAATATTTATGAAAACGATAGTAAAATGACCCTTTATCAACATGTAAAAGTTATAACTTTTTCCAGGTGCTAAAATAGTTTACCTTTTCACATGTAACAACACATCGAGGAAGAAATCAAGATAATTTGAAGCCCTTTGGATGTTCCATTATGCATATGAGACACGATAAATTTCATTAAATGAAGCTTAGTTTGTACAAGGTAGACAACTCTTGTACATTTGGTCTCGATTGGATTGGATCTGAATTAAGATGATGTAATTTAGCCCCATTTTCTTACCTGTGCATTGACAGTTAGCACATGGATAACTCAAGTTATGCCACCTTTAAGACTAAATGACTAAATGGTATGTGATTAATAAATTTAAACTAAGAATTTCCCAGTCACGCGTTGCAGGGAATTCGTATGTGTGGATACAGTTATTTTAAGAAGTTACCGGTTATATCTTGTTCCTCATAATGCTTCGAAACCAAACACTTTTGCTAGTAAGAAACAACACCACATCCATATCGACTATATAATTAGATCATAAAACCATAAAAGAGAACACCAATATCAGTACCGATGTTATTCACTAAGGCATTGGGTTCAAATATCTTGTGAATCTGGATAAGTGAAACATGACAACAATTCTTACATGTTTGTCCACCAAGAGATAGTAGAGTTCATTTCTTTTGAAATTGAAAAGCTCACTTTTACTCTTCCTGCCAAAGGATTAAGATAACAGTTAATAAGCAACGATAAAGTGTAAACAATTAAACAATGTAGTTTATTTATATATATGCAGCCCCTTTACTATATTTCGACATATCAAACCTCTGAATATTTTGATTTTTTTTCCAATAGCTTCAAACACATGGTACAAAACCTAGGAACATGTTGATACAGTTCTAAAATTTTGGGTTTTTAAATGCAGGTCGGAGGATAATATTTAAAATTTTCAATTACAACAAAGTGCATAGTAATGCGGGTACGTTTGGCATAAATGTTGTTTCATGTGTGAGTCAATTGGCATGTGGTACCTGCACCACCGCTCAACCTCCGCTCCGCCGCTTGACCTTCGGCCGGCGTCACACTCATGTGTATTATGTGTTGCTACCGTCATTTTTTGGATCGATATGGGATTTGTGATCAAAGGCTGGTGGTGCACATAATAAAGGCCACTTACTGATTCAGGGGTATTTTGGTCTTTCTTGGTTGGGACGAGCTTGTGATTTTGCTACATTTGGATCTTGGTCGTTGTATTATATACACGGATTGGGCTGAGAGCTGGCTCTGCATCAGAATGGTAGGATGACCTGCAGTGTTTGGTATAGGGGTGACATTAAATGTAATATGATACCTTAAGTAAAAATCGACGGAAAAGAGATTGAGCAAATACGAATAACGAAATGAGGATCAAACTTGAAATTGATTTGCAGCAAGCGATGGAGCATGTTGCTAGTCATACAAATTGAAAAAGTGTTGGTCATACAAATTGAATAAAAAAAGAGGGATATAATATAGCCGTTAATTTTAAATGTTGGAAAAATGTTTTGAAGGTGCGGTTGTTCATTGAACCGCAACATTAAAAAGATGCCATAGCACCAACAAATAAATTAATTCAAAGTTGATGAAAAATGATTTGGAGGTGCGGTTGTTTTATTGAACCGCGTCATCAAAAATTGTCATAGCACCAACTAAAGACTTGTGTACTAGTGTAAAACCCAAAGTAATGACTAACAATTTGAAAAGGTTATACAAACACTATGCAACTGAAAGTACAGATGAAAATGGTAAATCAAACATCAAATCCGTCTCCTCTCTCACCTCTAAAATCCCAACTCTTCAAAACATAACACGGATGTACCTGCAAGCAATTCAGAACATCAACCATTTGAAGTATTGTTCGAAATAAAACAAATTGTTTGAAATTTAACGTTAGAAATTAAGTCCTGAAATTCATAAGACACAACTATAGATGAGAGAGTTCGAAAGTACTTGAGTGAAGGTCTTCGTTCTCCGATATGTATGGTGATCGCCGGTGACAGGAATTTGGAATGGCAACAACCGTTATGTTTTTCACTAGTGAAGCTTGGGATTCGACAATATTTTGGATGTAGAGGATGAGGACAGTAGGCGGGACAAGTAGATCTGGCAGAGATGATGATGACGTCTGGCTTGATACATTTACGCAAAACTGGCTTGATACATTTACGCAAAACACATGGTGGGCATTGCATGAAAAAACATCTTTTGTGACCAGATTGAAAACCAAATAAACTTTATAGTAGCTTCAAGTTATTTAAAAAAAATACATATAATAAACATTGAAGAACTTTATACCTCTCTTATTCTTAAAACTAAGGAGTCTTTTTACTACAAATAGATAACAACAAAAAGTTGCATAAAAAAAAAAAAAAAAAGACTTGACTTGACTTACCTTGAGAAGTGAAGTCTAGACAATTAACATCATTGAACCACCTAGCTTCGAATCGATGATTAACAACTTTTTCCCTCGAATCTACTCAAAAATGAAAGTCCATAGGCTTTTTATGTTGTTCCTTGCTACTAATATAAAATCCATTCTTAAGCAGCTGTATATATCCTTAGAAAAGATAAGACATAAAACAATTTGGGGTCAAAATAACTATTAAACATAATAAATCATACATATAGATAATCAACTAATCATAATCAATTTACAAAAACCATAATATAATCATACGTTGATGCCTTGAGAAAGAACGAAATCGGGTATTGAGTCTCTACCAAGAAGATAACTGCTTGTAAGTTTGAGGTAACAGGAAACTGGGTATTGCTAGTGAGAGAACAGGGTGATTGACTTTGCAACAAGAGGCCGGATCTACTGGTTTGAGACTTTTAACCTTCTACAGCTCACAAACAAAGCAAGACTTGTAACAATCAAAAGAAAATATTAAATAAGAACTTATGTAAAGGGATAGAGCGCTATAACATTAAGAAATCATCTTAAATATCATTGTGGTAGATGATAGGGGCAAATGAATTAACATAAACCCCCAAATCATAATAGTTTCCAACATCTGGTCCATTAATGTCCCCAAATCTCTTGTAGTTTTCCGATGATATAACATAAACCCACAAGTAAAACCCAACAAACATGGTAAAACTATGGGCATTGAATTGACCTGATAATTACGAATTAGAAAAACTGAACCACATAAGTCGCAACCTCATAGACTTCTGATACTCAAAATAAATGCAGAAATTTTGAGACAACAATCCAGCCTGATTGTATCTAGATTTTTAATGATTGTTTGTGTACAAAAACAAGCGAGCAAAAATTAGTGAGGGAAGGGGTAGTGTGAGAAGTGAAGAAGACATAAAGATGTTTTTTAATGATACGATGTGTACAAGAATCCATATATTTAAGAAACTATTGTACATCCCAAACTCCATTCCCAGCCCAGCACTAATTTTAATTATCAACTCCATTTAGCCATGCCTAGTTGCAAAAATATAATAAATTATACCACAACTACAAAACACCGAGTTATTAAACCCTAGAATATGGATCAATCAAAGAACTTAAGCCAAATAAATTCAAACCCGAATCAAATTGCCAGGTAATCTTCATGTATAAACACTTTAAACTTATCAAAAGCAATATGAAACGTCAGTACAGGTCAATTAAAAATACATAAAATCAATAATAAACAAAAGACCTCGTGTACCTTCTTGCCGGAGATCACTTGTTTTAGTTTTCTGACCTTCAATCGAATTCGTAGGAATGGTTTTCATTTGGTGATACAAAAGACCAAATGAACATTTTGCCCAATTTGATTACAAAAAATTAAACATGTATATTCAATTACCTGTTCACCAGAGACTGCTGCTCATTCGCCGACGACGTCAAATAGAATCACTTTCATTTTCCTTATTGTACCCACGCAACCCTAGATTTAGGCAATAAATGAATCAAAATTCGTTCAAAAACAAGAGATGGAGTTGCCCTAGTTTGTAGAGGGAAGTTTATTTGATGAATCATGATTTTGGAATGGGCAGTTGATTTTAGGGGAGGGGGAATCCTGATATGTTTGGGCGGAAAAGAATTTAGGCGAAATTTTATGGAGGGAAATAAGAAAATTTTAGATAAGTGTTTTAAAATTTCAATCTGTGTTAAAAATTAAAAGTTTAGTGATAGCGGTGTTAAGGGCATGTTTGGCTTAGCTTTTTAAAGGGGCTTATGACTTTTTGGAAAAGTCAGGATGTAGTGACTTTTTGGAAAAGTCACTTTTCCCCTCACATACACCTCATTGCCAAACAGACTTTTTAGAGCTTTTAACTTTTTAAAAAACCAATAAGTCAATAAGTTGTTTCAAAAATCTTAGCCAAACATGCCCTAAAAAGGTTGTGTTGGTAGGTTGATGAATTCAATTCGAACCTGAAAATAGTGTTAAATATAAGAGTATGAACACGACATGAATATTAGCTGGTTGACTCGAACAAGACGTGTTTATGACCCTATTTTTTATTTTTCTTTTGCATGCCAATATTTTAAATTGACATTTAATAAAAAAAATACAAATGTATATAAAACTATTATTTTTTTAATTATAAAATATTGTGTTGATTTTTTTATGTTATAATTCTGACATAAATATCCAATCGATATATTTTATAACATAAAACACATTGTTAAAAAATAAAATAAAGTATATATGGGTTAAACATATCAACCTACCACTTAGTCGGCTTAACACAAATCCGGCCTATTTAGCTAAATGGGCTCATGAGTTACACCGGTAAATAAGCAATGTATTAAAAATATTATTTGATTAGTAACAATTCTTGTATTACATTTGTGATTTAGTGACATAGAATTTAAAAGTAATAATTGAAAATGTGTGTCAAGCAAATATGGCATACATAAAGTACTATTGAGGATCTAAATTAGTGTCATAAAGGTTAAATGCCGCTAAAAGTGTGTGTCAAGCAATTATGGCATACAGAAAGTGCCACTAAACACTTAAATTAGTGTCACAAAAGTTAAATGCCACCAAAAGTATGTCCCAACCAATTATGGCATACATAAAGTGCCACTAAAACTTAAATTAGTGGCATAAAACATAAATGCCACAAAAAATGTGTGCCACTATATGGCATTTTTTTTTGTAGTGAAAAGAAATTGTTCTTCTGGTTTATATTTCATAATTTTTGATCTTCATATTGGGATAACATGTATATATGAATGTAGTGGGAATTCTCATAGTGACTATCAATTATAAATTTTTTTGAATAATTTCCACTCCTTAAACTTTTAAAATGACAAGCTTATTAATGAACTTGGCCCGAACCGTGGGGATAACCGACCCGACCCGAAAATTTTATGTTCGGACATATGAAATTGGAACATTTAAAAAGGTGAACCCCCTCGGAAAAATTCCTGGATCCGCCACTGGTTGAACATGTTAGTGGAGATCTTCAGAAGGCAGGTATGCTTACTAAGGCACTACCAAAGATCAAATTTGCAGAAATGAGAGAGCTCGTAGGAGTTGAAGACTTGAAGACTGTGGTCAACACGAAAGGGGTGAATTTTGGTTAGTGGATAAAAAGGGAGGATTGTTTCAGAAAATAAACATTGGAGAAAAAGAAAAATTAATACACGTTTGCAGCAAGTGGGTCCCAGATTTGATGGTAAACATTGATGACCAATTCTTTAGTGTGTTCAGTTTCGTTTTTTAGTATTTATAGCAGCAGATGTCTTGTTTTTCATTATTCAGTTTTCCTCAATTTCAATCAGTCGAAAAGGCTTGTAAAATCTGTGATGATTGTTGTTCTGGTTATTCAATAAAGTTGCAAGCTTTTGACTCAATCATACCCTGTAATGTTCCAGTTATACCAAAGAGAGCTTTATTACTTCATATCGAACTTAAAAAAGCGAGCTTAATTACAAGGACTTATGAGGTAACTCTTTAAAGCTGAAGTTTTGGAGGTGTTCTTGGATGGTTTGCACAAACGAACCCACCTTCCAATTATAGTAGTTGCTAAGTATCTGGATCATTCCAATTCTAAACTGATACATACCAATATCTATACATGGATCTAGATATTTTTATGTGACACTTAATTAGTTTGGTACTAAGTTCAACTGTTACCCAATTATAGCAACGGTTCTATTAACTAACAGCGAAAAACAAGATTATATAAAGAGAGAACTTAAAAAGTGAGTGTTACAAGGACTTATAAGGTAACTGTTTAAAGGCAAGCTTTTAGAGGTGTTCTTGGATGGTTTGCACAATAGAACCCACCTCCTATTTATGCTAGTTGTCAAGTATCTAGATACTTCCGGCTCTAGATTAATCCATACTGATATCTCTACCTGGATCTAGAGATTCTCATATCTAAGATATTTCTAACGCATGATCATAACTAGGCCTTTCAAGATCTTTGAAGTAGCCTTGATTCTTCAAGAGTGGCCTAGAAAGTCCTAAGTTCGAGCACTGAAAGTCATATATTGGAGGGTCGTGACGTTGAGCTTCTATCAAGGTGTAAAGCATAAAGCTTTAGCAAGCTTAATTTTTAATAACTTAGACATATTAATGTTGTGCTTAACTGTTTCTGGATATTCTAATAAAATCCAGTTATATTCCTCCAAGTGCCCGGTATAGTTCTAGACTGATATGTATTGTACTTAGGAGCAACACCTTTCTGTAAAATGATTTATCATAGCATAACTTGATTACTAGGTGGAAGACTACCAACCAAGACCACCAAACTGGAGAGGTGATAGAAACTTATTTTCAGGGATCCCAGAACAAGGTTGGCACTAAAAAAAAGTGTCATTTAGTGACAGATTACAATGACAAATTGCAAAGTATCAACGTGATGATACTACATTTTTATATTGTAGTTAGGTGTGTATAACAATGACCACAAAGATCAAAAAACTATCCCCTACCCTTTTATTTTCACCATAAATTAAATAGGTGTTTATTAATAAAACTCCTGGAATTGTGACACATAATTTTCTTTGTGTCACTTGAAGGAAAATTTTCTTGTATAGTGATCAGATTGTCTTTTCTTGGATACACAAACATTGTTCATCTGTTATTTGCCTAAGGTTTTTACTCCCTCCTAGAGGTTAGTACTACGGCGATAACATTCATGTAGTCTTCGTTGGAGAATTGCAAATTATATCTTTGAGGATTCTCTTTCATGTTCTTCCTTAGGGCCTGTTTGGCAACTTCTGAACGGTTAAGTGCTGAACCAGTAAGAGTTCTGAACCATTAAGTGCTGAACCAGTAAGAGGTCTAAACCATTAAGAGCCAGTATAATGCTTAACCATTCATAGGCACATGTCTGACCAATTCAGATTAGAGGTCTTAACCATTCAGACTCTGTATAATATTTAACCATTCAGAGGCAAATGTCTGAACCATTCAGACATCTGCTCACGAAACAAACAGTCTGAACCATTAAGTGTTGAACCAATAAGAGGTCTGAACCATTAAGAGGTAAACAAACAGCCCCTTAGTCTCACTTATTCCCGTGATGTTATTCCGTTATTCATTATTTACTGGTTTGGACAACGTACTTAGATGCTATGTGGTTTTAATTAATTAGACTCCATTATCGTAATCTGCTGCTTGCCTCAACCACATGTATACTGAACTTTCAAATTTAACCTTTACCACCCCTGCATTTCATCATTTCATGTATTGTGAGCCATACTGATTCGTGGTGAAGGTTTGTAAGACTTTCTTGGTATTCATATTGATTAAACACCACCGAAGCGCCCACCAACCCAAGTACTAATCCATATAAATAATATTGAAATGATTATAAGTACAATTTCCTATTCAGAAATTTTCCTAACAACACCACAAACGGCTAATATTCCACAAATCACAATATCAAACAGGAACTTGCTACAATGTCCCTCACTACGCGTCTCTCACTGCTTGTTGTACTTCTCGATTGACTTTGAGATACACACTAGGAATAGAGAAAGAGTTAAGTGGTCAAAGAGAAAGAGTTACACTAACAATTCATAGACTACATGAATATTGTCTAAACGAACAAATAGCGAATGATGGAGAATAACATAACGATAATAAAGGGAAACTAATCGCAACATTAAAAAGATAATCCTGATAAAATCAATTCGCAAACAATATATTACATAAATGCTGGTTCATCATATATAGTAGCTAGAAATGAATTACAACGTATAGGACTAGCAAAATAGTGTGAGTCCTTGGTAAAAAAATTAAATAGATATTAGATATATGTATTTTCAAAGGTATATTAATTAGACGGATAGTGTGGCGAGTTTTCAAGATTCTATCAACGGATAGTATTATTAATGCTCCTGTTTAAACCGGAAGAGTCTCCATCCATCCAACAAGGCAAGAATCATGAAGCACATGCCATGTATTTATCAGGTGACAGTACCAGCCATCACTACCAAATCCCCCTTAGGCATCACTGCTTATTATCTAATTATGGGTCAGCTCTTAGTTATTCTTCTTTCCATGTGTTAATAATTGTATTAGCCTAAAACTGTCATCAGCTTTATCAATTATCCATGGAAATAGGATGATCTAATGTGCGCGACCTATAAATTATACAAGGACACCAAAACAACGTTTTCAGGCTAGCATAGAAACAAACTTATATAACACGTATAATCACATTTTCGCACGTAACACACTTAAAATAACATGTAGTCTGCATAATAAAGATAGACCCAAAAATGCCTCCTTGATGTGAACCCCGTTTTAGTATATCTGCTAAATCGCACTCGATCTGTTGGTCAGATGGAGATTGAGTCTTGAAAACTCACCACACTATCCGTCTAATTAATATACCGTTGAAAATACATATATCTGATGTCAACATCTACGTAATTTTTTTACCAAGGGCTCACACTATTTCGCTAGTCCTATATTGTAATTCATTTCCAGCTACTATATATGATGAACTAGCATTTATGTAATATTGTTTGCGAATTGATTTTATCAGGATTATCTTTTTAATGTTGCGATTAGTTTCCCTTTATTATCGTTATGCTATTCTCCATCATTCGCTATTTGTTCGTTTAGACAACGTACATTGATGTTATGGGATGTTAATTACTTGGACTTACATTATATCTTAATTTGCTCCTGTCCTCAACATACAAACAACACCAAAATAAAGAAATGACAAATCCAAGTACCCAACCGCATATAAAAATATCGAAAATGATAAATCCTTAACAGAAAGCCAATTTCTTAGCTCATAATATACTATTTCAAATCCACGCATAATAACTTGTCTTTCACAATTCTCAATACGAAACAGACACTTGCTACATACACTAGCTTCAACAAATTAAGATGGCTCAAGACGGGTGACTAGAGCCTGCATACAGAAAGAAATGTGTAAATCAAGATCACACACCCTTCTTCTTAGAGGCATGGTTTTTCTTTCGGAGCCTTTTCACCTCCTTTTCTTTAAGATCAGCCGAAACCTTGTCCGTCTCTAGCGGATTAGGATTTACTACGCAACGCATAGCACTAGTAGAGGCATTTTTCGTTCGGAGCTGTTTCAACATTTCTTCAAGATCTGCCCAAAACTCGTTTGTCTCATGTGGAATACGACGTATCACATAACCGCGGCTACACAAATATAAGAAAAGTTAGTAACGGCTTCTGCTGCAGGCCAGACAAAGGGATCGTGGTTTAATTCATTTGTACCTGATCATCGTCTTCATCTCTTGATCCCAGTCCCTCAAGTCAATAGCCTTCCCTTTAGCAGAATCAATTCATAAAACATGTGTTTCAATTTAAATATTCAAAACACATTACAAGTAGAAATCAGTTGTCCTAAATACATCTACTTTTAATAAGAAATCTGCAATGAGCATAGAATTTACCTATCTTGGTAGCATCATCTTCCAAGAATCTGTCTTGCAAAACATTTTGAAATCCAGCTCCATATTCCTCTAACTTTTTTAGCAACTCGGGATCCATGTTCCTATCATACAAACACACTTAAAAATGCAAACCCTAATTCCCACAATATTTAGGAAAAAATCATCTAGGGAAACGAATTAAAAACCCTAGCTAGATAAAATCTATAAACGGATTAACAATGAATCAAAACAGCAGTTAGATTAAAATCTATAAACGGATTCATGCAAATAACTAAATTAAAAAAAAATAATTACATACGAGAGCAGATAAACTGAAGAAGGTTCCAGGAGAAAGAATGGCAGACGGCTGTAAATCTGACAGCTGAAAGACTTGCGTATAAACCTGAGGTTCTGGGCTCTATTTATAGTGCTCTTGTCACATGATATTGCAAGCAAGGTTGGACTAATCAGATGATATCTTTGACCACCATTTAATTTAAAGATATCGATCACACTTGTAGTTTTACAAATGTTTTAATGAAATTGGAAATTGAAATTAATTTGAATTAAATTTCGTGAAAAATTATAGTATGGTTCTAGGTTGGTAAATTCGAAAAAGAAATTAAAATGTTAAAAAAATGTTCCATCGAGACGATGCCGGTGTATGAAGATCGAGATGCTGGATTTTGTCGACACAATCGTATCGGAGGAATGGAAGAAGTTAAATCATGCTATCATTTTATCACGTGCTGGTGGATTTGGAAGAGCGGTAACGAGGAACAGTTCCAGAATAAATTAAGTAACCTCTATTCGCAAGTTGGTGGATGGTATCAAGGAGATATGTGTTGTTTCTATGGGTGTCAAACATATCAAAATTATGTATAATATAGATTGGAATAGATGGCGTTATTTAAGTCTTGGTAATTATATAATTGTACAGGGTCATGGTTCAATTTTCTTTTAGATTCTTGTTGGAATCTTGCTCGTATCTTTCCTTTGATATTTAGGTGTTGTTTGTTTTTTTCAGAGATAAAACGTCTGCAGTCTGCGGACCACATCTGCAAACATCTGTAACAGAAGAGGTAGACCAAACCTCTGCAGTCTGCAAGAAAAAGACTATTTGTTTTTTAACTTCTACAAGCAAACAACACATGTCTCTCTCTCTCACTAAAAACAACCACCACCATAACCATCATACACCACCACCACTTCCTCGCAGCCATCACAACCACCTCATCTGCAACCACACACCGCCAATGTCGACGGGAACTTTCCAACAATCAGCAACAACCCACATAAAATTAGCCAAAACTTTCATCAAATAAACCATAACTAAATTGGGGATTATGAACAGCAAAAAAAGATTGACTTCAATTCATCATGAAGAAACTATAAAAAATTAAAACAACATTACAAATTATGTAAATTGACACTGGTCCAGTATGCAAAACGATTGTTAAAAAAAAAAGAGAATTTGCAGATTAGAAGAAATTACCCGCCCCTGGATCTGCAATACCCATCACCGACACTGGAACCCAACAATCGACGCCGGCAACTGGGGTGGAGGGGGGAGGTCGGCTGCTGCAGCTGGGGTGGAGAAGGGAGGTGGTTGTTGTGTGGGAGCGACAGAGGAGGTGGAGGTGGCGGAGATGTGGTGGTGGTGGTGGAGGAGGTGGAGGTTTCGGCTGGGCGACGAGACAACAGGTGGTTGTCGGAGGAGGTGGAGGCGGTGGCGGAGGAGGTGGAGGTGGAGGTGACGGCTGGGAGGAGGAGAGGGGTGGAGGAGAGGTGCTAGAGTTTTGATAAGAGATGTCTGTGTTTTGAGATTAGGAAAGAAGAAGAGGTTAGAAGGGTTGGAAGAGGTGGGAAGACATTGAACCATGTCTGCGTGGGGAAGAGGACGCGCAGAGGTTTGAAGACATTTTTTAATGAAATGTCTTCTAAAAAGCAAACGGTCTGCAGAGTTAAACGTCTGTGCGTGGTCTGCGTGGCACAGACATAAGAGGCCAGAAGAGGTTTTCTGAAAAAACAATCACCACCTTAGACCATGTGTAGTGTGGGTTGAAGATCATATAAGATTAAATATATAATCATATGTGCCTAATCTATTAGCCATCATTATCATTTATATTGTATAAGATCAAAATATAATAATACCTTATAATATATTAGTTGGTAATTGTTGATGGACTGATTTACCGTTATTAACAAATCAGGTTTCCCCTTAGATGTATTTAAAGAGTTGACTAAAGAGGGTTTAGTTTAGACTCTCATAATAACATCACGTATTCTCAACCTCCTCTATCTCTCCATATTACAATTACGAATTCTTCAACAATAAAGAACTCGGAACAACCATCAATCATATACATCCTAAATGGAACCAGATCAAACTGACTATCATATCTATATTGATGTCTGCATCAATCACTAGATTTTCCGCTGGCCTGAATTCTATAACAGGTTTTCTGTTACATATTAACAGAACTGATCAATAGGTCAATCCCCTCCCTTGGAGGTTATGCGACACGTGGCATCCCTTGAAGATCAAACCCCTCCACAACTTCACAGGCGTACCTATAATCACGCCAACACCCAAATTTCAAACATCACTCCGCCGGGGGTGGTGTGCGTGAAGTGGCAAAGATCACCCACTTCAGAACACCACTACACCCAGTCTTAATATCATTGTTGCCGTTATAAAAAAAAGGTTAAATGACAAAAATACCTTTTTTTTCAGAAACCGTATTTCCTTCCGGCCTTCACCTCCATATGCATATTCATTTTTAGGTCACCTCTCAAAAGCTCTTCTCCACACTTTTTCTGGCCACATCAAATGTGTTTAATGATTTTAGTTGGAATGAATGGTATTAGTTGTTCTATTTGGTTTATGCCAGTTCTGGTTCATCGTCATTCCAATTTGATTAAAATTGATTGTGATTATCATTGTTTTAGTCATAAGCGGTTTTGTTGATAAGTTGAATGATATAGATCGCCAATTCAAATTGATTTTAGTCATTATCATCCCATTAATTCTTTATCTTCGTTCTTGTCACCACTTCCGATTTTAGTCATCATCGTCCCACTCATCTCTACCATTGTAAAGAAAAGCTTAGTAGAGAGGATTCGTGGTGGAAAGCCAAAGAGTGGGCGTAAGGTGGATTTGTTATATCCATGCTAACCACCATACATTCTTTGTTCATATGGCGATGAATATACTTCTATCTCTTATCTATTTCATCACACATTGAACATTAAGTAGTCAAACACAATCTTATGTTCTTAACTACTAGTATTTCTTAAAGTATGGAGAAAATGTTTATTAGATTAAAAAGAATCTAATCACCTGCCCAGATATTCCTACAATATTGTTTCTTTATTTATAAATATAGTAAATATATTACTCACCTCTCAAAGAGTATGTTCTCTCTTTAGTTTGTTTGTGCTTCGTCTACGTCAAGAAACCTACAATCCAAAATATTTCTTTTATAGGTTTGAATTGAAGTTATTCCATTTGAAGCCAATGCCACTGAAGGGGGAAATAACTAAAGGAGGAAAGAAAGAACACATTAATGGCCTGACTAACGCACTTCATACAAAAGTTGCTCGATGCGTTTAACGATCAACAATATATGTGCATCAAAATGTTGGACCTTATCAGTGGATTTTCATAGAGTTTTAAATTCCTCAACCTACCTTCCGTCTTATCTACTCAAGAAGCGTCTTATCTACTCAAGAAGCGGATGCCAATATATTGCCACGACCATGAAAAATTTGAATATCGTTGTATACAGAACCCATGTTATTTGATCTAAGGCAAAATTAGAGGAAAAAAACAACTAACTAGAAGGGGCATTTGACAAACCCACACAAATGAGACAATAAGTTTACGGAAACATAGTTTCTATAACTTAATATGTCCCTTCTTTTCCTTCTTTAGTTCTTTGCTGTTATCGCCACCAATCTTCGTTTATCAATTAGTCTCTTCCCCTTGGCTATGTAAATCAAGTTTGAAAGAGTGAAATTATAAAAATATAATAAGTCGAACTATAATTTCAAATTTCTAGATAACCCCTTCTAAAATCTAAATACGAACCTTTTAAAACCCTTAAATGAATTGAAAAGTAAACTAATTTATCAAGCAGGACGTGTTACCATTTATTAAACTTGTCATGCTTGGGTTTACCTTTTTCATGGTAGCTGATCCAAAACTTTTCAAGTCATGTTTAGGTCATGCCAAGAATTTCCGCCTCTATTTGCACAGTTAGACACTATCCAAGCCAAGTATCTAACCCCATACATAAATTAATCAAAATTCACTATAAAAAAAACATTTTCTTAGCTCATATGTCACACCCCGAATTTCCACGCATCGTCCGGTGGGCCCGGGTGAGGAGTATCGTGACATAAGATTGGTATCATCATAGACAAACACAGATAGCACAGCGGAAGACTTGGAGTTGAAAATATTATTAGAAACCGAAATGTCCAAATGTTTAAAAATAATAATACAAACAACTTGTGATAATAAAGATCCACAGGCGGATTGAAAATGTACAAAAATGAGATCAACAGACTACTCGGCTATATGCAAAGGAGTTGCAAATCCCTCTTCTAGCAATACCAGACAACTTCTAGCCTATTTACGTATCCTTGCAACCTGTAACTTAGTCTTTTGAAAATACGTCAGTTTACACTGATAAATACAATCAACCGACTCATTTTGAAAATATTTTCAAAATCTTTTTAAGTGCACATGGCACATGATTTTAGAAATAACATGGAACAATTCAAAATGATCTTGTATACAGTTTTACATGTCTGTCAATACATATGGGGCCCAGTGCTAAACACCGAGACATGATTAACCAACACGTCACTTAAACCCTCAAAGGGGTTATCCCTAACTAGTGGGTAACAAAAGCATTTTACAATAGCATTAGCATCTGTCAGGTGTATGCCTACACCCTGTGCTCGGTTGTGGCCATTAGCAACTTAAATGAGCCAAGGATATCCAAGACACGGTCGCGTTAACCCCCAATGTTTAGGTTATCAGACAAAACAGATTAAAACGGGTCATGGAATTTTATAGTCACAATCTGACATATTCTCCCATATCCAACCAAGCGGTAATAATTTACCGTATCCCAAGCCCATATAGGGAAAATAGGTTAAGAGTATTTACCTGGGCTAAAACTCGTCTTAATATGCAAGAATTATAAATAGCTCAGCCGTAATCAATTAACTAAGGTTGGTTGCAATTTACCGGAAGACCTTAGTCTGAAATGATGGTATAAATAACCAATTAGAATGCTAACGGGTCCTATTTAAGTCATAGACTTGGACCGGTTAACTTAGATTAACGAAAACGGTACGATACGCTTAATTAAGTGATGACCGGAATATAATGTAGTTTAAACCCAACAAGTACTAAGACTTGTATAATATGGGTAAACAATATACATTCTGGAATTTGAAGTAAAAATGATAAGGATTGACCCGTTTCGGTAAACTTACGTAAACTAGTTACATAAGCTTAACCATACGCATATAAGCGATATCGGGTAACCGAATGAGTCATAAACAAGTTCTATATGCCAATATACTTTAAATAAGTTGTAACATCAGTAGGTTATCAACTTATATGCCCATGGAGGTTTTAAAATCAAAATATGCACCTTAAGGGCATTTTAGTCATTATGTGACGTAATATAAGAACTTGCATAAAAATTGATATTATGAACACATTTATTCTGTAAAAATACTTTAATTATAATATAATATCAGTAAGTAATCAAACATGTATGAGTTTTATGATTTAAGACCAAACTATGCACCATATGGACATTTTGGTCACTATATACATAGTTTGAGAACTTATTTAAAAGTCAGAGTTATGATCAAGTACTTACTGTAAGAATACTTAAATTATGTTATAATAACAGTAGGTAATAAGTTTTGATTGATAGTTATGGTTAAAAACCATACTATGCGCCAAAAGGGCGTTTTGGTCATTAAATAACATAATTTACGATCTTATATCAAAACTCAGGTTATTATCAGTTTCATAACATCAAGATATACTCATTATATTAACATATCAGTAGGTAGTTCATTTGCAAGTTCATTTTTTATTAAAACCATGTTTTATGCAAAAAGGGCATTTTGGTCAAAGTTAGGCATAATATAGAAACTTGCATATAAACTCGGAATCTAATTATTATCATGTAGTATAACCTCAGAGGGTTATCCTACATTATATTACGATCATAATACAACTTAAATTCAGTAGCTAACTAAGCTAAATCGGGTCAGAATCGAAAGTCAAAGCAAAAGTCAAACTACTCGACTTTCGTTTGCGAACCGACACTAAAACTGGGATTGACGAGCCGAATATGTTCATACATATTCTAATATTTATTACCAACTTATTTAAGTGTCAAAACACTGATTATAACATTTATATAATCAGTTTATAAAGTTTTTGAAAAACTGACTTTTGACTTTTTAAATAATTAAACTTTGACCCGTCAATTGACCAAGTTAACGTGATTTTTTATCAGGTGCCCTTTTGAGGGATTAACACCTACCTAATTACGATCACGTAGCCATGTTCGACTCGAACAATGGCTGGACCATAATGGTCTAAACCGAAAGTCAAAGCAAATAACGATTTTGCTTGACTTTCGACTTTTAAAGCCTATAAAACAAAAATGTAGGGGATGTAGCACTTACAAGTGGTCCAAGAGGATGAATAAAACTCAGAGAGAAGCTCCTGTAAGCTCAGGAACTTCCAAAGAGGAGAAAAGAAGATTTTGAAGAATGGTGCAAGTTGAAATGCAAGAAATGACACCTATTTATACTTGAATGTGATTAATAGGATGATCACAGGTGTTAAGGGGTGTTAAAAGATCATGGCAAATGTCCCAAAACGTGGCATTAGCAGTTAGAGAGCTCATGGTTTCGAGTTAGTGGTTTTCTTGACGTTTTGCTTGGAGCCCAAACAATTTTCTGCTGTTGGCACCCCTTTAAAGACCGTAAGGGGAAACCCTTTACGGTCCGTAGGCGCTCAACGCGCCCAAATGTTCAGCTTCCTTGCGGACCGTAAGGCACCAGCCTCTACGGTCCGTAACCGAACTTCGAAGACAATAATCTTTCTTGTTTGCGGTCCGTAAGCCATAAGGCTATACGGTCCGCAAAGGCCATTCAGAGGCAATTAAAATTGCATGTTGGCACTTTTAGTCCCTCAACATTCATACTTTCAACAGATGGCAAAAATAGTCCCTCCCGGCCAACATTAGGTACACTTGGGAGTATGGACACGTGTCAGTACAATACAGGACACGAATTTACTAGGTGTTACATCATATTTTACTACTTTAAATTCGGAAATGCTTCTAACAACGCCGCAAACAGCATGTCTTTCACAAATCACAAGACGAGACATGCACTTGCTAGTTGCTAGATATGTGTGATGGCTCAAAACGAGCAACTAGATCCCCACTTAGGCAAAGAAATATGTAAATCTAGATCAAACGCCCTTCGTAGAAGAGCTAATGTTTCCCACTTTTGCAGTATCTTCTCAAGAAACCTTTATTCATCTTAGTCAATTGGATAACATCAGATATTGTGCAAAGCTTACTACTTAGTCATCTGGATAAGTCATCTGATACCAATTCAAGTACCAATCGGTAAGTTGGTCACACAAAACAAGAGAATTAAAACCGGAATAAGCTCTCCAATTTTATTGATCATAGAAAATAACCCAAAAGTTTGACTCTCTCAATCTCTACCACAACTCAGTAGGATTGAAGTTTTATAGCCTCATAAACATGGCTATTACAATTAAACTAGGACTCAAAACTATATATAAGATAATTAAACAATCATACTCTCCACAATTATCCCTAATCTTAGATAAACATGGAAATAATAATAATAATAATAATAATAATAATAATAATAATAATAATAATTATTATTATTATTATTATTATTATTATTATTATTATTATTATTTTTACTGATTTTCGGTTTCCCCCATGGGCTCGGGTTCGACCCTTCCGACCCGAATAATAATAATATTAATTATCTTTACTGAAATGATTTTCAGTTTCCCCATGGGCTCGGGTTCGACCCATCCGACCCACGGGCTCGGGTCAGAAATTAGTCCATTTGTCCAACTTTCTAACACATGATTGTTTCAATAATTTCGCAAGTACAATCCAATTGGCAACACACCTTTATTAAGAATCAAAAGCAAACAATGCCATCTCAATTGCTAGGATTCGTCATATCTAGATGAGCAAATGTCATTTGTTTATAATCAAGATCAGAACAAACCAGTAACCTTGAAGGCTGTATTTATTGAAACATGTTTATCTGACTATGAATAAAATCGCCGACTTTCTCCCCTAGAAAGAATGTAGAAGATAGCCTAGAAATTATATATAGAACATACCCACAAAGGTTTGGCCAATATCAATGGAAGGTGGAGTCTAGGGCATCTTTCTTGGAGTCCAAACAATAGTAGTGGCAAAAAAGTTGACATATATAGCTAGTTTGTAATTGCAATAATTTTACAATTGTGATGGAAGCAAGGTTCACAAACATTAGCAAAATTCTTTACGAAAACATATGCATTTGCTCCTTGGGTGTTAGGGGTTGTTGCTAAAACAATGATGGGTACTATATACTAATTAATGATTAGTTACCATTGGTTTCACTGAAACACTATAATCCAAGTGTGACACCTTTAATCTCACATTGTTTTATTCTCACATGAGAAATGTCCCGCCTCAAATATCATTAACGCGTTTCTGGAAAAATATTCGCTGGGGCTCCCAAAAATAAAGTCCTGAGCTCAAAGCGGGATATATTGGTTTTGTTCCAAGTGTGACACCTTTAATCTCACATTGTTTTGTTCTCACATGAGGAATGTCCCGCCTCAAATATCATTAACGTGTTTGTGAAAAAATATTAGTTGGGGCTCCCAAAAATAAAGTCTTGAGCTCAAAGCGAGATATATTGGTTTTGTTTGATGGGCGAATGCTACAAACGGTATCAGGGACACTCGTTTTGTTCTGTTTATGTATGATGGTGGGGTAAACCCTATCGAGGATGATAATCAGTCCCCATGGGTGTTTGTGACACCCTAGAAAAATTCCACATCATTATGTTTTGTCTGATGAGATATACTGCCCGTGCCTTAAATTTCACCAACATGTTTTGGCGTATTGGTTGTAGATGAGAGGAGAACTCTATAGTTATGTGTGGTTGAGTGGGAAGAAATCCATCCAACTGTGACACCTTTAATCTCACATTGTTTTGTTCCCACAAGAGTAATATCCCGCCTCAAATATCATTAACGTGTTTGTGAAAAAATCTTCACTATGGCTACTAGTGTTTGTGAAAAAATCTTCACTATGGCTACCAAAAATTAAGTTGTGACCTCAAAGCGGGAAATATTGCTTTGTTTGAGGGGTGAATGTTATCAAGGACACTCTTGTTTTGTTTTGTTTTGTTTATGTACGATGGTGGAGTAAACCTTATCGAGGATGATAATCAATCCCAATGGGTGTTTGTGACACCCTAGAAAAATTCCACATCGTTATGTTTTGTTTGATGAGACATATTGCCCATGCCTTAAATTTCACCAACACGTTTTGGCGCATTGATTGCGGATGAGAGGAGAACTCTATAGAGTGCTTGAGTGCGAAGAAATCCAAAGATAGATGACTTCCTACGAAGTCTCCGCCGAGACAACAAAAAACAAAGTCGTAAGCTCATTGTAAATAAAACGGGCGATATTGTTGGTATAAGAAGTCAAATGTTACATCTCGTGTCCATGGAACTAATATCTATTTGTCCCTCACTATGTGGTGTATTTCTACATCGACCTTGAGATACAGACCAAAAAAGAAAGTCCTAGGCTAATAAATCGAGGTGAGATTTGAAGAGTGATAGGCTAGTAAATCGGGGTGAGGTTTGAAGAGTTCTAGGCTGATAAATCAAGGTGAGGTTTAAAGTTTTACAATTAATCAATGGGTTAAAACAGCAATTCATAGAGTGCAAGAGAAAAGAATGAAGCTCTTGTACTTAAACGTGTTATACTTATACTCCATACTAGGTTCAGTTTCTCCTTTATGATTTCTGATCTACCAAGTATTTTCCTTTATATGCTTTTGTTTGAACAAGGGAAAGTCTTAATCATCCATCTAACATGGGAAGAGCCGCTAATCAGCCATATCAACATCAACGAACCGAACCCAAAGTCTACCAATCCTTGGGGTGACTCCGCTTTGGATGTAACCTCCGCAAAAGATATCATTAGCAAGGGTTCATAATTAAACAAACCAAGATTGTCATTAGATTTAACAATTATATATCCATATCACCAAGAAAACCCAATCTTTTCCTCTTCCTGATTCTAAAAATATATATACTATACAGCCAACCAGGCCAGCCCTAGAATTATTACTAACATAATAATTTAATTAAATTAGCTTACAGATCCGAATTCCATCACCAACTTTTCCTAACTGGTGGCTAGTTCCGTATTCTGCTGCACATGTGATTGTTTAACTGACATTAGGTGTTGTTTTTGTTTCCATATTAAATGAATAATTTAACGGTTCGATTCGAAACGGTATTGGTCGAAACGGTGCGGGTCGAAACGGTACGCGTCGAAACGGTACGGGTCGAAAAGCTACGAAACTCGTCTCGTGCGGAAACTCGTGTCGGCCCAAAACCCGTTGCGATCCGAAACCTGTCCCGTGCAGAAACCCGTGTCGGCCCGATACCCAACCCGAACCGACCCCGTTCTGATCCAAAACCTGCGTCGTGCCAAAACTCGTCTCGGCCCGAAACTCAATTTGAACTGAACCCGTTTCGTGGTCTCGTGCCGTAACCCGTCTCTTGCGGATACTTGTGCCGGCTCGAAACCCATTCCGATCCGAAACCTACCTCGTTTCTTTAAGACACTAACCCACATGACCCATTTCTTTAATGTTGTCGACCCGTTTTGACCTGAAAATAACAAGATGGAATTTCAAGTGACCCATTGTGACCCATTTAGTTAAAATATCTTACCTAAACCAACCTGTATAATTTTAAAAGCAACCCAAACTGACCCACTTGAAAGGCTTTGGGTCAAGATTGCCCCCTCTACCTCCAAACCACCAACTGTTGCAAAAAGTTGTTCTTGTATGGAGATTTGGTTAGAGCACTTCACATCAGGCATCTTTGAAGTGTGTCAAAGCTGAAAAAGTTTGTCTATCCAACTAAAATTGTTTCCAGTCAACTTGTCCAACTAGTTTTGACTAGAACCATATATTGGCCGCTTCGACCCGTTAACCCATCCACCATTTGTGATCACATCAGAAAAACGATGTCCCATATCATTTAGTATATGGGCATATTACATAAAAACATTGTAGATGCCATTTACAAAACTAAAACAATACAATTTACCTGAATCATCATCTACAAGACAAGAATCCACCTGAGAAACCAAAATCAGTAATGCAATTTCCTCAGTAACATAAATGAAAAACACCAAAAGAATGAGCAAAAATCAGTTGGTTATTGTCAGAAACTCCAAAATGTAAACTACAATAAGATGGATTAAACATGCATAATTAACATCATGGGATTTACAGTAAAGATTACAGCCTAAACTGAAAGTTGTAAGATACAATACTGCACCATAGCCTACAAAACTTAAGAACTCTTCTCAGAAGAGTGTTTTCCGTTAGAAAGACTGGTCTTTGTTTCTGTTTTCGGCTCTTTCTGGGCAAACTTTTCATTCCAATAAGCAAACGGGTCAGCATAAGATCTTGTTCCAGCCTCACTGGGAAAAAATTAACCCAAAACCAACAAAGGCATTAGTCAACAGTCACTGATGCTGCAAGACATTTATAAATACTTGTGGTAGTTTGAATTCAGTTTTTACCTGCTTGCCCTGATAGTCATCCCGCCTATGGTTGCTTTCTCTTCAAACAACTCACCTGCAAAAATATCAACTGTCCGGTTAGCAAGTCGTCTGATCACAACACAACACAACAAGAAAGACTTTTTCGATCTAGAACAAAACTTCTATAAGACGTATTTTCCATCACTTTCCGGATCAAAATTAAGCTATCGGATGACAGCGTTGTAAGTGATTCAACATATTTCACACCAATAACCACTTCTACAGTCCACTAAGCTGCAATGAAATTCTAAGCACTGAATTCTACCTCCATATATATCCTTATCCGAAAAGTACTTTGCTTTCAAGTAACAAGCAAACCGAGCTTCATAGTTCTTCAACTTCTCAATTTGCTCCTTGCAATCCATGTCCCTATCATACAACACATTCACAATTCATAACAGATCAATGATAAAGACACAAATTACCCAATTTCTCATCATACAAAAAATACTCACCAAAACCCTAATTCCTCCACCCTTGATAATACAATTAAACATGTCAAAGTTTGATGTTTAAGTAATGTAGATTCAATTGAACAGTTGAGTTTCACAACACACATAAAAGAGCCGATAAAATCAATTAATCCAGCGATGCATACCCTAACATATCGGCATCATAAAAATATCGATAAAAGAATCAGTCAAGTAGACATGAAATTAATATAAATTCAAGATTGATGATACATCTGAAATGTAAGATAGTCCGGTGGCGTACGGTGGTGGCGACGGGACTGGGATTTAGGATAGCATCTTTTGATTGTTATTTATTTGTTGTATCATAAAAAATGTCAAGTTAAAAGACTGGTTTTTTAATTCATCTGCTTGGGCCCCCAGTTAAAACTGTTTGTGTTCTTTAGTTCTCCAATTTGGGCTTAAAAGTTGGGAGGAAATACAAAAGTATTTTTAAAGAGAACTAGGATGTTGCCAGATGTAGCGTGTTGCGGCGGCGGCCTCTAGGTTGTTTATAGTCGGCGGAAATATGGTTGTTACAGTCTTAATGCATGCACTGCATATATTTATATGATTTTAAGTGAGACAGCTACAAATATAAAGAATGACCAGAAGAAGCATCAACCGAAGAAGAGACCCTAGGACGCTTACGAGACGATGACATCTTAAAATTCAATTAAAATTATTATAACAGTAAACACGATATCAGTATTAACCTTTAACATGTATGCATTACCAGACGGAAAGTTGGGAAATGGTACAAACTACAAAAGAAATAGACAAAACTTTAGTAAGGCATAAGGCGTAACTTCCTTAACGTCTAGGTTTTGCAATAAAGAAACAACCCTTACACAATTTTCATTGAAAAAACCGAACATAAAAGCAACAAATACAACTCATGTATACTTTAGGCTATGCCATTTGTCAAGAACACACAGTAAAAATTCAGAATCTAACCTCAGAAGTAACGAACGAACTTTAGACAATCTTCAAACAATCCCAGCCACCTGAGAAAAAAGAAAAATATTTAAAAGTTATCCTTGAGTAACATACCCTAACTATCAACATCAACCGTAAAAATCAAACTGCATACATACAAATACAACTCACGTATACTTTAGCTACGCCCAACCCGTGTAATACACGCTTGATTTTAAAAAGCGCGCCTCAAGCGCGAGGCGCAACAAGGCGCACACCATGGGGCTTTTTCGTTCAGCACCTAGAGTAATTACAAGAAGCGCCAAAAAGGCATGCATTTTTGGGATATTTCTGGGCTTTTTTGGCCTGAGGTGCACACCTCTCGTACCTGAGGCAAGGCATTTTTATGCATCTAACTGTTGTACCTTGGGTTTTTGGGCTTGTACATGCAGCTAAAATCATACAAAAACCTTACTTATAGCTATATTTTATTTTGGGCAGGGAAAGCTAAAAGCCTGTGTGATATATATTGGATATATAGAAAATATATATAATTAGCTTGCGCCTCGAGTATGAAAAACCCACCGCTTTTGCGCTTTGCGCCTCGATTTTAGACCTTGTTGCTTTTGTGCGCCTTTCGCTTTTTAAAACCAAGAATACACGGTATTATAACCTAGTTAGAGGATATATAAATAGCTTTTAAATATGAACACATAACACATCGGACTAGTTTTAGCAAAACTGTAAAATAATAAATAGGTGTCTCAAGATATTAGAAAGGATGTTAATTAGTTTGCAAATAGAACAAAATGGTCGTTTTCCATGCAAAGTTGCTTTTTGTTTTTCATGTAACTTAACCAACAATGCATCTAACTTCTTACCCTTCTAGAAAATATTTTGTGTAATCATAGTTGTTAAAAGCCATCGCCTCTTGCGCCTAGGCCCATTTTCCAAGCTAGGCGAGACAATTGCGCTTTAATTCTCTAGGTGATGGTTCAAGCGCAGATTTCGGCAAGATTCCTAGATTCTGGAAAGTTACCGGCTAAATTCTCTAAATTCCGGCAAGATTCCAGCCGGATTTCTACTTTTATCTAAGGAAAACTACTTTTCTACACTAATATTTTACAACTTTTGGTCTAATCAGTTGATATTAAAATTTATATGATAGCTTTTGTTTATTTTATTTAAAAAATAGTATTAATTTTCTACTACATAAAATATTTTTAATTTTTTTTAATGTGCGCTCTTTTTTTCTCAGGCCCTCGCTTTTTTTGTGCCTTGCACCTAGGCCCCAGGCGAGCCCTATGCGCTTTGAGTCCGCTTAGAGCCTTTAATAACTATGCGTGTAATTTCTCTCTTACCCTTCCAGAAAATATTTCGTGTAACTTAACCAACAATGCATCTAACTTCTTCTCTAGTTTCTCTTCTACCCTTCCAAAATATATTAAGGAAAAATTACACGTTTTGTCCTTTATCTTGATACGCTTTTTCGGGCGGTGTCCTTTTCAACGAATTTTGACAGGTTTTGCCCTTTATAGGGAATTTTGTTACACGTTTTGTCCTTTAACCCTAACCCAGTTAGATTTTTTTGTTAAATCTGATCATGTGACTTGCATGTGAGGGTATTTTTGTCATTTCACCTGAAAGGACTAAATATGTAAATAATATTAAATAAAGATCAAACATATACAGATCAAACTAGTTATGCCTAACAAAAGTTAAATTCAGCCAATCAAATAAACCTGAAAACTGATTACTCCTCACATAATTACAATTATAAAAAATTCTACATCATGCAACTAAATTAACTAGACACTGCATTGCTAAACCAAATGAAATCGCCTAAATCAATCTAAAATGAATTCAAACTATTCATTCTAAATCTCATCGCATAAATTAACTTAACATGGATCCAAATCATCGATTCTTCAAACACATCAATCAAATCAGCTAAATAAACATACACAAATCAAACTGGTTATGCCTAACAAAAGTTCAATTTAGCCAATCACATAAACCTGAAAACTGATTACTCCTCACAAAATTAACTAAATCCTACATCATGCAACTAAATTAACTAAACACTGCAAAAACAAATCAAATAGCCTAAATCAATCTAAAATGAATCGAAACTATTCATTCTTCACACACAACAATCTAATCTCATAAATTAACTCTTCACACAGCAATCAAATCACCTATATCAAATCATAAACCTAATTACATCACAGATCAAACACACACAAATCAAACTAATTATGCCTAGCTAAACTTCAATTCAACAAAAATATTGAAATCAAACACATCGGATACTCCGTCAGACCTAAAGATCTACGAATTGGACACAAATCGTAACCTAAAACCCGTGCGAACAATCAAAACCTATAAAAAAAACCCCTAAGTTAACAGCTAATGCAGTAAATTTGGTTCGAGATTCAATGGTGAATTGCTAGTAAAGTGAATTGAATTGTATAGAATATGATGATGATGATGATGATGATGATGATGATGATGATGATGATGATGATGATTTACCTGTAGGTGAAATTGAATTGAGAGAGATGTAGAGATTGATCAAGGGCACGAGCATTAAACTGGAGAAAGAAGGTTTTGTGCGTTGCTGTTTCAATTGGGAATATAATAGTCGGTGAAATGATATTAAATGAAGGGGTAAAAAGACTAAAATACCCTTGGGTGACCAAATTTAACAAAAAAATATAACTGGGTTAGGGTTAAAGGACAAAAAAAAAATATAATTGGGTTAGGGTTAAAGGACAAAACGTGTAGCAAAATTCCCTATAAAGGGCAAAACCTGTCAAAATTCGTTGAAAAGGACACCACCTATAAAAGGGTATCAAGAATTCAAGATAAAGAACAAAACGTGTAATTTTTCCATATATTAATGATTACTAATTGCAAATACAAATATGGCCAGTTATATAATGAACATTTATTAATTATATTTTATGTTTTCTCTCCTAATTACAGCAAATCTAACCTTCCATAGAAGAAAAAAGTTGCAAGTTTATGCAAAAGATGATTATTCTACTATGCATTGTTTTTTTTTTATCTTCTATCAATTTGATAAAAGTATGCAACAGACACGAACACAAACACGCATCAGTTTCTTTTCAATAAAAGCAAATAACTTGATGTTTAAAACTCAACTCAAAAGCACCCACCCACCAGACACCAACACAAACACACATCAATTAGTCTTTTTTTCAGCTTGTATGTGATGCAATGCTGATCTGTACAAGGTTTTCACAACAACTGCATCTGAAACAAATACGTAACAGCAATACTATACACTACAAAACTTTCCTCTTAGATCGACAATTCATACTTGATCCCAATGTTTTCTTTTTGGGAATCAAGAAAATACCCCAATGATTTTGACCCAGTTAAACTGACATAGCACACTGTCTATCCGATCTGAAGAAATACCCCAACTCTAACTTATGAGATTGCATCACAATTCATAACAAATCCATGACAAAGACTCAAATGACCCAATTTCTCATCATACAAAAATACCCACCAAAACCCTAATTCCTCCTCACTTGATAATACAATTAAACATGTCAAAATTTTATTTTTAAGTAATGTAGATTCAATTGAACAGTTGAGTTTCACAACACACGCTTAAAAGAGCCGATAAAATCAATTAATCCAGCGATGCATACCCTAACATATCGGCATCATAAGAACATCTATAAAAGAATCAGTTAAGTAGACATGCTATTTATATGAATTCAAGATTGGGATACCTGAAATGTAAGTTACTCCGGTGGCGTACGGCGGTGGTGGCGACGGGACTGCGATTTAGGATCGCATCTTTTGATTTTTTTTTTTTTTGAAAAGTATCTTTTGATTTTATTGTGTTCTTTTTATCATAAAAATGTCAAATGAAGAGATTAGATTTTATTTTTTCCGTTTAATAAAAAAAGATGAGTTTTTTTTTTTTTAATTCATTTGCTTGGGCCCCCAGTTAAAACTATTGTGTTCTTTGGATCACTTTGGGCTAAAAAGTTGTAACTTGTAAGGAAAAGAAATTGTTTTTTTTAGTAAATTACAAAAATCGTCAATTATGTTAACACTAGATTACAAATTATATCATTTACCTTTAAAAAGTACAAAAAACGTACTTGATGTTTGCAAACTCTTATACGGCCCGTCCTTTGCCCTAAACCCAGTTTATTTTCATAGTTAAATCTAACCAAGTGGACCTCATGTGGGGGCATATATACATCAATCTCTTTCTCTTTCCTAGCCGACACCACACCCCCTGTAAGCACAAATTTTCCGGTAAGCTTTCTGTGAACTGGTATAGGCAAATCTCGAAAAAAATCCAAGTTAGAGTACCTTTCAAAATCTAGTGGCAATAGACCAGATAACTTATTATCATAAATTCTAATATTTAGCAAGCTAGGCAAGCGGCCGATACCCACCGGAAATTCACCGGATACCAGATTGAACATGAGGCTCAAGTTCGTTAAACTCATCAGCTTCCCGAATCCATCAAGAATTTTCTTCGGTCAACTCGTTTTCTGAGAGATTAATCATCGTTGTATTCACTGCGTCAATTGAATCTAGAATCTCCCCTATTAGGTTAGTCTTATAAAGATAAACTTCTATAACCCCCAACCCTTTTAGATTAGTCCACCCCACCGCTTATTTCTCCAAAAAGATCTTACAGATCTGAGCCTCTTTTGTAACTTGGTTATGTCCAGCTAAATCAATCTTTGGTGCATCGGAGAAGACGGGGTGGTGGTGGTGGTTGTCGGACATGGTGGTGGGTGTTGGTGGTGGATGACGGCGACTTTGGATCCGGTGGTGGAGGGTGTTACCAGGTGGAGGCAGTGGTGATTGCTGGCAGCGGTGGTGGAGAACGGAGAGAATTTTAGATATATTATTTTATTTATGTATTAAAATATTTTTTTCAATTAATTGGGAAACTGTCTAATTTGCCCTCACATGGGGTCCACTTGGTTAGATTTAACCATAAAAATAAACTGGGTTTAGGGCAAATGACGGACCATGTAAGAGTTTGCAAACATCGAGTACGTTTTTTTGTACTTTTTGAAGGTAAATGATATAGTTTGCAATCTGGTGTTAACATAAAGGAGGATTTTTGTAATTTACTTTTTTTTCCTGAAGAGAATATGGGCTCTACATGGGCCTTTCCCCGTATTTCTATGTTGGTAGAAAAAAAAATTAAACATGATACTACCAAAAGGATGTAGAAATAAAAAATTAAATATGATACTACCAAAAGAATAAATCAAGATTTTACTTTATACCACAATATCAAATACCAAAAGAATAAAAGGATGTAGGGTAATTATCAAAATTACTCTATAAATGATCTTGTAGAGTAATTACGATTAAAATAATTACGAATAGGCCACCGCGTTTTTTACTTTTCCATGTTATTGGTGCGTTTTGTATGATAAGATACTTTGTACGGGATCTTTACTCATTGTGTTTGGTATGACAAATTTCAACTTTAATTTTTTGAGACTATAATTCGTAACGGATTTAAATTCCTTTTATAAGATTCTGTAAACAAAAAAGTCATTACCGTTTTTTTTTTTTTTTTTTTTTTTTTTTTGGAAAATGTTTTTAGTTACCAAACAAGGGAATCATCTTCATAGGACCAATGAGTAATATAAATGCTTCCTGTTGTATGTTCTTAGTGTAGGTTTGCCCCCTCCCCCCACCTCTTTATGATAACATAAATGCTCATCGTTGTTCATAAGTGCGTAACATTAGTGCTCCCTACCATGGATTTGCGTTATTTTGTTGTGAAATGTGATCACGTGATGACATTTTTGTCAATTCATATTTCAAATGTATTTGACCCACGTCATTTCATCTTTTCTCCCTATTTCTTAGTTGCACATTTACATAGATTTCTCTCCCCTTTCTCTCTCTCTCTCCATCTTCTTTCTCATTCTCTCTTAAAAATCAAGTTTCGAACACCAAAAGTTGTTTATCAACGTACGTTGCCTAAAATTAACAAACGAACACGTTCATTTCCTTTACAAACAAATACGAACATAAAATCTCGTTCGATAAGTGTTCATTAACTGTTCGTGAACACATATATTTCTTAACAAACGAACATGAACAAAATCTTGTTCGTGTTCGTTCGGTTCGTTTGCAGCCCTAACCAAAACAGAGGTGGCTAGCAACACTGAATGTGCAATGGGAAGAGAAAGACATAAGACTTGAAAGATCAGGAATTGGAACGATGATTTCATAGTAGCAAACGTTCTTGCTAAGCTTTTCTCCATGATTACAAATTTCAAATGAAAAAAGTTACGGTTTTCAAAATCAATGAAGTTGGTTTTCCATATTCTTTTTTTTTTCTTTGTGATCAACAGATGGTTTTCCCAACTATTTCTTAGTAAAGATCCATAATGGAGATGCTTTTAGAAAACTTCCGAAAGAAGGTAAGCATATGGTAGCTATACCTTTTTCAATTACTTGACATATAGGAGTTTTATGTCCATGAAATTAATTTTATGATGCAAGGCATGAACCTGTATGAACCAGATGCTATTTTATATTATCATTTTTTAAATACCATGAAAAGATTTAGACACTTGCCTAACAACTTTTGTCTTTAGGCAATGTTGTTGATGTTCTACATTTGAAGCAATATGTTGCATAAAATATTAACTTATTCATAGAACATGGTGAGACTAAGGTAATAGAAAAGATGATTAGAAACAAGTTATAAAGGCTAACTGTTTAAAGTTAGTTACACTAAGTAAGTTATATATAATCCTCAAAACATAAGTCCAATGACAAAATATAACAACTCTCCCGAAGCACTTAAACTAATCCTATACGTCCTAAAATACACCCCGTATACAGTGGCGAAGCTTGGATTTTTCGGCCGGGGGGGTGAAAACATATATACCCAAAAATTTCTATAGAATACCCAAAAATTTCTATAGAACCGGGGGGGTGAAAACCTATATACCCACAAATTTCTATACGAAAACTACATATATAACACTACTGAGCGAAAAATCCCGGGGGGCGGGCGTCCCCCCCCCCCCCCGCCCCTTGTAAGCTTCGCCCCTGCCCGTATACGAAAAACGGCCCCTAAATACCTTTATTTTATTAAAAATCAAATAAACTTAATTTTAGTGGTTCTCGCGAGGCGTGACAAAGGCAAGGCAAGCCTGTCGCGGGCCGCGACAGGGTGACACCAGGCTTAACCCTAGGCTGCCACGTGTCCCAGTCGTGTCAAGCCTAGCCCTTGACTCAGCCAAGCTAGGACCTAGCCTATACAGCTCGCGGGTCGCGAAAGCCATTTGTGTATCTCTCGCGGGGCGCGAGCCGCCCCTGATCAGATCCTATAAATAGGGAGTTCGAGCTTCAGTTTCAAATCGTTCACGAAACAACTTTCTCTCTCAAAATTCTTATAAGTAGAAATAATACTTGGGTATTATACCCACTAAAAAGCAAAGTTGTGCCTCGTTGTAAGTATTATAACCCCCGGTTACGTATTAGTTACTCTGCCCGATTGATCTAGGATTCTGTAACGCATGTCGAGGCTCTGCCTGACTCAGTCGTTGGAATTCTGTCTCGGGAGGAGGTATAGCTAATGTAAATTGAGTTATCTTACTAACACGTGTGCATTGTTTAATTTAATATATTATAATCAGGAAGTCATCCGGAAATACCTAAAATAGCAATGTGAGTTATTCCTCTTTTTGTAAATTATTTTTACAAAACCTCAATTGTTTTTAATTGTAATTAACAGTGATTGAGTATTTGTGATTCTACAATTACTGTCGGTATGTTGGGGTTTTGTATACATAACTTGTTACTACACTGTGAGTAGTAACATGACCACAAGTCAGGATTGACAGTACCGTGGGTGGTAATTAAAGTAGATGTAAACAAATGTAATTGCGGGATGCCCTCAATGCTGTAAAATGATAAAACTTGTTTTGATTAAACTGGATTCACTCATCAGTATTTCTTGCTGATAAAACTTTTTAAAACGTGTTTCAGGTAACAAAATGTGAAAGCCAAATAGAAGCCAGCTGGAGAGCACTGGAAGCTTAGAAAAGTGGCTATAAAAGTTACCTAAATAAGAAAGAAGTTTTATTTTAATAAAATAGGGGTTATCCCTATAAACATATTTGTAATGGAAACTTGGGTTTTCCCATGTATTTGTTATTTATAAAAATGTGGTATTTTACTCTGATAAACTATTTCCTAACTACGGTCTTGATGTAATTTCCGCTGCCAAAGTTAAATAAACACCGATACCACCAGCTCTGAGTAGGTCGCGGCCGCCCGCCTCTCGGGGCAGGGGTCGGGGGTTGCGACACAAAAACATAAACAAATGGGATGTTAGTCTCTAGGTAGGGTAGCCTTCTCTCTATAGCCAAATTCACTGACCCTAAAGCTTACCTATACTTTAACTTGATATGTATATTAAAAGCTAGTTATACTGAGTAAGTTCTAGTTTCCTAAAAATATCTTTCAATGACAACGTAATAGTTTTTATCATAACATACTTTGTATAAAACTGAATACATGTGCATCACATGGATGCGTAACTTTAAAATAAACATACTTCAATATACATCATAAGTGAAACATTTAAGTATCTAATTTATGTGCTATGACTTTAACTTTAGCAATGAGGTGACATTCCCATTGCGAGTGATCATCATCATTCCTATGACATTATTGTACAATTATTGGCAACCCCGTAAGTACTGCCCTAAGACATGCTGCCGAAGGACCAAGATTCCTCGCGACCAAGGTACTATGTAGCAAGATTTGCAACCTTGTAAGTACTGCCCTATGGCATTCATCCTAGGAAGGAGATAGCAGATTTTGACAATGTAATGACTTTAGAAAACTTTATCCTTTAGCATTTACCTTTAAACTTTGTCTGTAGAAATCTTTACACGTGTCTGGTTTGTATTTCTGCAAAATGTTAACTTTAGACAATTTACTTAGAAACAATTGCTGACAAACGTCACGGCCAAAAGTGAAAAATATTTCTTTCATAAACACCATCCATTACTTTGGAAATCTAACTATACTTTAAAACACTTTATTGAGTATGCACACCATCCAAAAACAATCTAAAAGGGGTCTAGAACTTACCTATGGAAATAACTATTGTATACTATAAGCTGGATGACCCTGACCCTCACAAAACGCTTGAACAGCTTAGTCAATTTAGTCAAAGGTTCACATGTGAAATGGGGCAATTTTCACGTAGACATAAAGTGGTCAAATAGTCCACTTTTGCGGAGAATCTTATGCTAGAGCACACACATTATCACTTGTTCTTCATAGAATGACTTTAAGTGGTTTTCATGTGATATGATCATGACAACTTTTAGAAAAGACGTATGATTTGGTAACCTTAAATGGAGCCATTTAGAGTTTTGATTGATGGTCTTTTGAAATCTTTGTATCATTAAGAGGGAAATCAATCCTAATTGATTATTCCTTGTGATTGATTATCGTTTACATTTTTAATTGTTTTGCTACTTTCTTGTTCACATACACACCACTTTGGATTTGACTAGACAATGACCGACATTGATTATTAAGAGTCTTCGTACCCTTGGATGATAGCTGAGAAGCTATATTACATATACACTGGGTGTACTTGCCCTTTTTGTATCATAATGAGTGGAAGTAGAATATAATTTTCATAAATTTAAAGCTTAATTGTGTTTAAAAATCATCATTTCCTACTCCACACGATACACATCACGCGTCAATGTCTAAACATGTACATGATGGCAATGCCCGAGTTATGTGATAGTTCTTGAATTAACTGGGATTAGGTGGATGTGATCCTTCCCTGTACTGAGGTTATGATATGGCCAACATCATATGACCCCTTTCTCTACAAGGGCGTCACACGGGCTGCAGTAGAGGATCCTTGAGAAGTGATAACAGAACAGGTTTGAACTTTCAGACAACTACAAAGTCAAAGTCAATATCTCAAAAGTTGTTAAAGAGTGAGTCAAACTGGCTGGGAAGGGATGACGTTCAAATTTGGTTGTGGATGCACGGAAGTTCAACCAAGCGGATAGGAGTTTCCACAGAACTAGTTTTGATGAAAAATGGTCGTTGCACGCTAGAACTAAATGTTTGTCAAGTGTCCATGCGCCAAAGAAAAGCTTGTATTTTGGAGTGTTAGTCATAGATGAGCAGCGATGCACGAGGACATGAATATTTTGGTGGTGTGATAATGTGACAAGCCACATGTTTGAGGATCACCTACTCAGCTTGTGCTTCACCGCTTGGGCTCCTAGCTACTCCTCTAGATCATTAGGGAACATCTCAACGATTAATTAAGATCGTACCTTAAAGTGGATTGGCTGACCTTCGGCGCAATTGAGGACATCACATGTGACCTAAGGGAACCATCTTGTGTACACATAGATGGTTAGTTTTAATGATAAATTGTTTTTAACATCTAATAATATATGGAGTCGTACTTAACTCATCACCATATAGTTCATTTGGTTTCGTCTCGGTCAAAATAAATAAGAGATACCATAGTGTTACATACAGAAATATATAACTAAATAAATAAACTCAATTTTAATAGTTTCATGTCAATAATAATTTTTTTATATAATAATTATAAAATAAATAGGACATAATTATAGGCCAAAGATAAGTCCAAAAAGCATTTAATCAAGTGGAAACAAATAT
>JARYGA010060436.1:49811-83290 GCA_030545235.1 Helianthus tuberosus
AAAAAGCATTTAATCAAGTGGAAACAAATATCTTGTTTTTATTTTCTGTATACTGGCATTATTACGACAAGCATCGTACCATGTTACCAGATTTTCTTATTATAAAATAAGAAAATGAAAAGCAGTCACAAACATGTATACAATGTACTTGGTGTCATCAGCAAAGATTTTATTGAAATTATTTATCTATAAATAAATTTAAGTCACCATAATTATAAAATAAGTAAATGAAAAGCAGTCACAAACATGCATACAATGTACTTGGTGTCATCAGCAAAGATTTTATTGAAATTATTTATCTATAAATAACTTTAAGTCACTATAATAATTCTCTCACTAATGAATTCATTATATCTTTCCATTCTAATATCTATGCTCTCTGAATTTTATTTATTTAATTTAAAAAGCTTCCTCCATCCAATTCCTTTTATTTCTATCTATATAATAACTAAAATACTAATTATTATTAACATCTCTTTTTCCAATTAAAACACTCACAAAAAATATATAGTATTTATGAACGCTAAAGTAAAATATAAATATACTGTCATTTTCGTCCCTATGATTTGTTTATTTTTGCCGTTTCAGGCCATTTTTTTAGAATTGTATAATTTTTCTCCCCAACATACTGGAAACGTGTCATTTCAGTCAAAAAAACTAAACTACCGTTAGAATAACTCAGTTAGCTCAGGGGGAAAATGGTCATTTTACAGAGTTTTTATTTTATTTTTTTAGACTTCAGGTTTTAAAAAAACTTCATAGGTAAAACGAAAATAAAAAAACTATGTAAAATGGCCATTTTACCCCCGAGCTAATTGGTTTACTCTAACTGCGGTTAGTTTTTTGGTCTGAAATGACACGTTTCCAGTATGTCAGTGAGGAAAATGGTACAATTTTGAAAATTGACCTAAAATAAAAAAGTGAACAAAACACAGAGACGAAAATAGCAGTTAACTTATGAATAAATAAATAGGAACGGGTCGTTTTTTAGCGACTTGATAAAATGCTCCGTGAAAAATGGGAAATCGGTCTGTTTTTGGATAGATAATTGGAATGGAAATCGGCCATTGAAGGAATCTTTTCCTTTGCTTTTTAGGCTGGAGAATAATAAGCGTTGTTTGGTCTTTGATATTATTTCTTTGGAGGATACGGTTAATGTAGTGATCTGGTCGTGGAAGAAAGCCCCGTCTACGGAGGAGGAGCTAGGCGAATTGGCAGATCTTGGGGAGGTGATTAGGCAGATTTCGGTCAACGGTTGTGTGGATTATTGGCGCTGGAATGAAGATGCAGATGGTTGTTTCTCGGTCTCGGCGGTTAAAAGGTGGTTGAATGGAAATAATGAATGGACTAATGATGCAGCTTTTGAGTGGTGTAAATGGCTTCCGAACAAATGTAATATTTTTATGTGGAGAGCTTTGTTTGATCGATTTCCTACTAAGGTGGCCCTTAGGAGAAGGAACATCCATATGGAGGATGTAGTTTGTGTGATTTGTGAAGATGGTGAGAAAAGGTGGATCATGTGTTCACCGGTTGTGTTTTGTCTATGGGGGTTTGGGATAGTGTTTTTTGGTGGTGTGGCCTTCCTATTTTTTTCGCCTTCAGTATAAAGGACGTGATGGAGATGTATAAAGTGTTGGGATTGTCTACGCTGCGTAAGGAGATTGTGCGAGGGGTGGTTATAGCTTGTTGTTGGAGGTTATGGAAAGCTAGAAACGAGCGGTTGTTCGAGAATAAAGTTTGCAAGGTGGTAGAAATTGTTGCGGATGTCAAGGCGCTCACTTTCCTTTGGTTTAGTAATAGGCATAATAGTAAAAAAAGGATTGGAAGTCATGGTGTAACTTGTGTCTGATGTAATGTTGTTTGCGGACCCTTCTCTCCGACTCGGAGAGTAGGCGATTTTCACGTGTTGTCTAATGAAGTTCACTTTTAAAAAAAAATGAAAAAGAAAAATAAACAACCGACGAAAAACTGACCTACAAATAAGTTAAGTCTTACATTAAATGCTACACAAAAGAAGACTATCAACTACTTGTAATCTCTACATAGGCAATACGACGCCGAATTTAAAAACTTGATTTCACCATTAAGATTGATATATGATCGAAATGAGTATGAATGCTATTAGTGAGTGAATATATAGAGAGTAATAAATAGTTTAATCTTTTCTTTTTATCTAATGCATTTTGAATTAAATGTAATTAAAAATGATGTTATAGGAGCTTAGATATTCCTACACTATAGGTAGATGCTGTATCTAATGGTGTTTGTGCACGTATACATATATCTTGTTTTATGATGTTATACTTCATCTTTCTTTTGCTATGTTACATTTTCACCGTTTTTTTGGTTTTCGTTTTGTTAACAAATTTGTTATTTCTTTATCTCTAGTTATGTTTGTTTGTTGTGTTGGAGTCGGGGTTAGTTGAAAGCAGCCTCTGTGTTTTTATGGATTAAGGCAATGCTTCCTTACATTACTCTCTCATCTGACCCTACTAATAACTCTGCTATTGTGGAATTTACTGGGTGCGGTTGGTGTTGTTGTTATTGTTGTTTTTTTTTTTTAAATGTAACAAGAGGAAGCAATTATGTAAGTGCAGTTCCTGCTGGGTAACTGTCGCTTATCAGTTCTGGTCAACCAAAGCAGAAGTCCAAGTTAAAGTCAACGATAATGAAGAATTCAAGACCACATGAAGACCAAGGGGAGTTTGTTAGTGCACTTTGGGTGATAAGTGCATGCTTTCCATTTGTTAGGGTCTTTATTGTACATGTCTTGAAACTTAGTCCAAGGTTTAACCTTGGACAATTTGTCCAAGTTTATGTTTAGGACTTTTGTCAGGGGTTTGTGTTTAGGCAAAAGTCAGGGTTTTGGTGTAGATTGTTTGTCCGAGTTTAGTCCTAGTCTATATATATGTGTTGTATAGGATTAGGGCAAATAACAAGAAAGAGAGAATCGATCAAGAAGCTTTGTGCACCTCTCCAACTTCTTGTTCCTCCTGGTGTGCACATCCAAGAGAGAGAGACTATGTGTTAGTGAGAGAAGGCTAGGGTTTAGATCTTTGTGATCTAAACCAGCTTGTAGAAGATGATGTATACTCGTTTGGTATGTAATCTGTGATGATTATATTGAAATGAATGAGTTTGTCTTGCATCTTCTTCTTCATCTACCCTGTTCTTGTTGTTTCACGTCATGAATCAAGTGCAATGTTGATGTTCGTCATCGATCCGGTGCTTTAACAGTGGTATCAGAGCATGGTTACCGATTCAGAGTGGTCTAACCGAATCACCATTGCTCTTGATTTGATGTTTGTTTCCGCCAAACATCTTGAAGACGTGAAGATTTTCGTCCAGATATGAAGAAATTCGAGCTGTGTTGGAGAGAACTGCTGGGTTTTTGGAGATCTAGGGTTTTGATCTGAAAAAGGCTCTGTCCGGATTTTTGTAAGTGTTTTACTCGTCCGAGTTTCCATTCTGTGTCTGTGTTTCCGGGGTTTTGGTGAACCAGTGTGAAGTCACACTGGGGAGATAGTCCGGAGACTAGTTACTGGAGCTTGTCTGAGTTTTCTAAGGATTTAGGTAATCCGAGTTTTAACAACTTTTAAGGGTCCGACGTTTATCTGTTGTTCCGAGTTTTTAAAGAAAGTTTGGGAGTTATGGGTTATTCCGAGTTTCTCAAAACTGGTTCAGTGATTCCGAGGTTCAACTTTCAGTTCTGTTCCGAGTTTTAGCAGATTCAAAGTGTTTTCGACTTATTGTTTTGGTTATATGAATTAACTGTCCGAGTTTTTTAAGTTGTTTCTGTTTAACTGTCCGAGTTTTAAGCTGGTTCTGTTAAACTGTCCGAGTTTTAATATGTTCCGAGTTTTGTTCATATTTTAGCAGCTTCTGAGTCTTCTGTTCCGAGTTTTGTCCATATATTAGCAGGTTCTGAGTTACTGTACGAGTTTTAATCTGTCCGAGTTTTAAATAGGTTTGTTTACAGTCCAAGTTTTGTAAAACACGTAGTGTAACTCATTCAGGTTCTGAGTTTCAGTGTTACCGAGTTTTTAATCCACAAATACAGTTAAGTTGTCACTCCGATATTTAGTTAAGTATCCGAGTTTTAGTGTGTTCAAATGTGGTTTCATTTGACTGTCCGGGTTCAGGATTTGATTGTAAATTTGATTAACTGTGTGTTCAAGTTATGATCAGTCATTTTTCCGAGGTGCAACAAACCGGTTATATCTGTGTTCAATGTTTCAAATTTGTAAATCTTGTTCAACATTTAAATCATTTGTTGGTTTGTGATTCAGTGTTTTAATCCATCTGGTGTGTGTTATAATCTTTTCATCTTTGTTTCAGTACCGAGGTTTGATTCAGTTCCGAGTTCAATATTGATTCAGTTGCGAGTTCAATATTGATTCACTTAACTAGTTCCGAGTTTCTAGTCTTGGAAGCTTTGTGTTTAAATTCCAAGTTGTTAAGTTTTAAGATTCTGAGTTTTACTTCCAGTTCCGAGTTTTAACAAGTTTCGTTTTTAAAATTCCGTGTTTTAAAGACGGTTGAAACTGTTGGATTTGTTCCGATTTCGAGTTTTCATATTCAGTTCTGAGTTTTAAGCTCCGAGATTTCATTTTCTATTCATTTTCTAAGCTCCGCGTTTTCATAAGGTTTAAGATTCCGAGTTCAATCTGTTAAACAGTTTCGAGTTTTTAACAACTTTCAGTAGTTCGATTGTTCCGAGATTAGTCTTTCGGATAGCAGCCCCCGGGTTTCTTCAGAGTTTCCTTTATTTCTTTGCTTGTTTCGAATTCCTTTGTATTCTAAGTACTGCTCAATGATTTGATTCGAGGTTTCAAGAGCTTTCGGGTTTTACGAGTTCCGAATTTTCTAGAATTCCGGGTTACCTGGGGTACCAGATTTTTTAGCTAAATTTAGAAGATTGTGTTGTTCGGAAGTTTCGAGTTGTGCATGTTCCGAGTTTTTCTAGTTATTCGGGTTACCTGGGGTACTGGATAACTAACTAAGAGTCAGAATTATGCGTAGTTTGGAAACTTGAAGTCGGTTTCGGATTATCGAAAAGTTTTATGGTACTTATGTTGTCCGGATCAAGTGAGGAGGTGAAGAGAACAAGACTTGATTGGACTTCTGTATTGTTTACAAAGAAAAAAGGGGAGTAAAAATTTTGAAGTTCCTATTTTCTTTGTAAATCAAAAGCCCGTGGTGCTACATCGAAACAAGTTCATGTTTACTATCTTTGAGATTAACTTAGTGTTAATCTTATCGGTAGCAAAGTGTTTATAACATGAAGCAAGTTAGAGCTAGTGTATGATTGAGTTTTGTCAAGTTTGTTCGAGGTTTAATCAAGTGTTGACGTGATGAAGCAAATTGTTCGTTTGGCAACTAGTTGAAGGTCAAGCCTTTATCGTATGCCGGTTAGAGTAGAGAAGATTAGTCTTCTTGGTACCTCTTCCAAGTTGGTGACTGATCGGATTTTCGAAATATGGGGTTCTTACATTGAGGGGGAGATTGGAGACGAAAGTCATCGGGTAATTGGTGGATTCGTGAAGATACGAGATTGGATCATGAAGACTCGAGATGAAATGATTTCAGACACTCGGTTGAAGACTCTGATCAAGATGGTGGATGTACTTTTACAAAGTTCAGTTTGTTATTAACTTATCGAACTGAGCTTCATGTCTTTGCGAAATTTGAAGTGTTCAAGGCTGGGCATTGGAAATCCAATGTTTCTTTCTGCTGTTGGTTAGGTTTGAAGATTAATGTATCGAGCGATATTCTTACATGTGGTTGTAGGTCGGTTCGCGTTAACTTGATTCAGGAGTAGATTGAGGGGGAGGATCTACAGTGTTTGATGTTGAATTCTTCGGGTTTCTCAAAGCGGCCTTAAGTGATCGTCAGCAAGTCTTTAATTAGAAGCATTGAAGATCGCTGTGCTCTGCCGGAAAGATCAATTCTTAGCCAAAGTTGATAGCAGGCATGATATCATCAGTCTAGGGGGAGACTGTAAGCGCAGTATCCGGTGATTGAAGATTATCGAGGGCACACAGAACTGATGCAACAGTTAAGGGGGAGACTGTAAGTGCAGTTCCTGCTGGGTAACTGTCGCTTATCAGTTCTGGTCAACCAAAGTAGAAGTCCAAGTTAAAGTCAACGATAATGAAGAATTCAAGACCACATGAAGACCAAGGGGAGTTTGTTAGTGCACTTTGGGTGATAAGTGCATGCTTTCCATTTGTTAGGGTCTTTATTGTACATGTCTTGAAACTTAGTCCAAGGTTTAACCTTGGACAATTTGTCCAAGTTTATGTCTAGGACTTTTGTCAGGGGTTTGTGTTTAGGCAAAAGTCAGGGTTTTGGTGTAGATTGTTTGTCCGAGTTTAGTCCTAGTCTATATATATGTGTTGTATAGGATTAGGGCAAATAACAAGAAAGAGAGAATCGATCAAGAAGCTTTGTGCACCTCTCCAACTTCTTGTTCCTCCTGGTGTGCACATCCAAGAGAGAGAGACTATGTGTTAGTGAGAGAAAGCTAGGGTTTAGATCTTTGTGATCTAAACCAGCTTGTAGAAGATGATGTATACTCGTTTGGTATGTAATCTGTGATGATTATATTGAAATGAATGAGTTTGTCTTGCATCTTCTTCTTCATCTACCCTGTTCTTGTTGTTTCACGTCATGAATCAAGTGCAATGTTGATGTTCGTCATCGATCCGGTGCTTTTACAAATTATATATAATATTAAAGAGGAGAAAATAAATAGTGTTGTACAACATCTAATGCATGTTTTAAAAGTTCTTCAATTTTTTGTCCTTTATTCTATTTCGTCATTTAGTGTAATTTTTTTTGTTTACAACCCATTTAGTTTAACTATTGTTTTTTTCTTTTACTTTAACCAAATTACTTTTCTACCCCTAAATAGTTTTTTTAACGAACACGTTAATACCGTTTTAGACATATTTTTTATTTTTTTCTTTGCTATAACGACTGTGACAAAGGTTTTTTTAGTTTAATATTTTTTAACGAACACGCCGATACTTTTTTTAACATAATTTTTAACTTTTTTTCTTTGCTATAACGAGTGCGCCAAAACCGATAAAGTTTCTATCATTTTCTTTTTCGTTTACCTTAATTTTACCTTTGTTATTTAATATAACGTTTTACCTTTTGTTGTTATTTTGATGTTCAAAGCCGAGTTAGACGCAAATAACATAACCCTTTAATATATCATTCTAATTAATTTTACAAATTTATTTATCGGTTGTCATGGTGTGCAATACGTTCTGAATTCCAACTGCGTTCCTTTGCAACGCGCAAGTAACTACGACCCTAGTTTAAACTATAACCAAACTCTTCATAACTACATCACTCATCGAATAGACAATCTTATTGGTTACCAGGATCGATTTCAAAAACCGAATAACCTAAAAATAATTTAAGACCAATGTGTGTATACAAAAATAATTTTATCTTTTAATAAATCTATACTATATAATAAAAGAAACCAATAAGTGACACGTGTCATTCATTGAAGACGTCTACATTTGTAATTTCCTGTTTTTTCATACTTATCTTATATCAATTAATTAAATAATAAATAATCAATTAATATTAAATCTTATCTTATTTTGAATGTCGGATAGAATCATTCTATTTTTTCTAATAATATATTATCTTCAAATTTAAGTAAAAGAAACCAATAAGTGACACGTGTCATTCATTGAAGACGTCTACATTTGTAATTTCCTGTTTTTTCATACTTATCTTATATCAATTAATTAAATAATAAATAATCAATTAATATTAAATCTTATCTTATTTTGAATGTCGGATAGAATCATTCTATTTCTTCTAATAATATATTATCTTCAAATTTAAGTTATAAAATAAAGATATTTTTTAAATAATAACACAAAACAGTAATCTTAAACTTAAAAAAAAATAATACGCTCATATAAAAAAATTAAAGTACAAACAAAATATACAAAATAACTTATTAGATATTAGATCAAACTCAAAAAAACACTAATTAGGAAGAGAAGCTAATAATATAATTCTGTTTTTGATTTTTCAAATTGGGGTTCTAATCAATTCGAATTAAACTTAACCAAATTTGTGATTTGATTCGAATTAAACCGAACCAAATTTATGATTTTTTTAAACGAATCCAATAGCATATTATTTACTATACAAAATTACATTTATTTAACCCGTGTAATACATGGTGTTTTTAAAGATATAACTTTTTTATTACTTAGTATATATTCGTCCCGCTTGTAATATACAAGGTTACAAAATTACATTTATTTAACCCGTGTAATACACAGTGTTTTTAAAGATATAATTTTTATTATTATTTAGTATATATAATTAGATTTATTCAACCCGTACAATACACGGATTTTTATTATTTGGTATATAAAATTACATTTATTCAGTACAATACATGGGGTTCTTAGAGATATAATTTTTTTATTATTTAATATATAAAATTATATTTGTTCAACTCGTGTAATAAACGAGATTTTTAAAGAATAACTGTTTTAATTTAGTATATAAAATTACATTTATTCAACCCGTGTAATACACGGGGTTCTAACCTAGTATACTTAATATTAACAAATATATAAAGCACGAGATAAAGATTATAAAATTGTAAGTAGTATCTTTCAAAAAATAAAATAAAATTGTAAGTAGTAAATAAATTAATAAATGAGATTTAAAAGTTTTTTACAATCATGTTTGATCATCGACCTTGCAACGGGTTGGCGCTATCCACTTGCGAATAACTCAACGGTGTTGGTGAGTTAGATAAAGTTAGGGTAGTATAGGAGGTAAGTGGTTCAATCCCCATGGTGTGCAACTTTAATCGTTAAAAAAAGCTGGTTCAAAAGTGACGATTCCCGATTCAACTGCCGGGTGTAGTCTGGTTAATATCATTCTGGTAACAGGAAAGAAAAACAATTCGTATATATATGTTAAGTAAAACTTTAGTGAAATTGTAATATTATTCTATGTTAGTACCGTAGACGTCTCATGCAAGGTCATGAAAGTGATGGTTTTAGTGACCAACATTACTTACGGCCGTCACAACAAATCAATAATAATAAATAAGTAAGATAATTAAGGAATGGAGCATGTGCAGCAAGAAATGGTTATGGTGTGATCTATCTGTGAAGTTGGGTGTTTGAGCTGTGGCTTATAATTAGACCTTACCTTCTTCCTACCTTCATGTCATGTGCTTTACCAACTTTACAAGTGTTTCATTCTACTCCTTCACGTTTCTCCCTTTGTACTGTACAACTCATGTTGCTGCATATGTAATTAGATTCTCGAGTGAAAATAACAGTATCTGTTTTTATTATCATTTTTATTATATTTTTTTCCTTTTTGAGATGAGATATCATCAATTAGTGTGGATTAATGGATTTTTGAAAACCATACACGCAAAAAGTATGATTTTTCAGTTGGCATAATCGTTTTTAATTAGAACTTGACGTGTTAGAATTCAGGCCATTAGTTTAACATTTTATTTTTATTTTTTTAGACCATGGAATTAAATACGAGTGTCCTCAACACAAACTCGATCATACCTTGTGATCGAGTTTTTGTTTGGAATTTATATTATGTACCATACAATATGATCCATACCCGATCATTAATAACTAAGTTATTGGTAAGGTTTAAGAATAGTATGATACACAAAATAACCATATTTCCCAAAATATAGAAAGACTGCTTCGAGAGAGACGCCGAGATTATGTAATATGTACCATGCAATGATCATATAAACACATTTGTTTTATATGATTTTGGAAATAAGTAGGTTATGATTACATAAGTAACAAACAACAAATATGAATGAATAATATAAACCAATAACATAAGATTTGAAAATAACCATTCAGAAGGGGGTAGCGGCGCAGCTTGTTGCTCGTCTACCTGCCATTAGTTTGTAATTTCTGTTTATAGGGTATGTATATTTATATATTTATAAAATTGTAGCAAAAAAAAAAAAAAAAAAATTTGAAATATAAAATGTTACCAAACAAAAAAAAAAAAAAAAAAAGAAAGAAGAAGAAACATAACATGGATTTAAACATATGATGGATCTTTAATTAGATTTACAGAAACCATACACACAAAAAATAACAGTATGATTCCTAGTATTTAACAATTCTTTCTAGAACAACTTCATGTCAAAAGCTTTAGCTAGCTACCTGCCGGTGGTTACCACCCTCCGTCTACCGCCACTCGCCGCCGCCCACAACAGCGTTTCTTTCACTTTCGTTTACCACCGGAGAACCAAGTCCGATTGCCACTTTGAACAGTAGTAATCACATGACCTCTCTTTTGATCACTCTCATCTTTCTTTCTTGTTTCTTGATCATACCCAACTTTCTTCTTCCCTGATGTTTTCTTATTCTTCTTGCTTGAAGACTTGTGCTTTTCTTGATTTTTATTATTGTTATTATCTTCTTCTAGTACCTCCCATGGTTGTTGCAAGTGTAGATGACTTGGACCAGAAGAAGCATCGGAAGCCATTGAATCATCTGTATCTTCATCTTCATCCTTCACTTTTACACCCTTCTTCTTACCACCACCACCAGTGCCATCATGATGATGATGATGATCATCATCATCATCATCCATAGAAGAAGAACCAATGTACATTGTCCACCCAGATTCACTGCTCTGACATTCTTCTGTTCCATCTCCATATAGTTTGGAAGATGGCTCCATATTATCTGCCTGTTTCAACAATAGTCAACTCAATAGATTAAGAAACACAAATTCTAACTAAGAGAAGAATATGAAAGAAAGAACACAAGATAAGAAGAAGAGTTTATTCTCTTCTATACATCTTTATATATAAATACAAACCAATTAGCTGGATCTTAGCCACCCCCCAACCCCAACCACCCCACCTCACATATAAAACCACAAAGAAATATTATCAAACAACAGACATACCTTTTGGAAGTTGGACAAAAAAACACTGGTAAAAACTAAAAAGTAACAAGATTTAAACTTAAACTGTAAATGTAAATTCATGCATGTCAGTTATTGCAAACAATGTCCTTTGTCTTTAATAATTACAGAAAACGTACTCGATGTTTGCAAACCCTTGCAAGTTATGTCCTTTATCCCTAACTCAGTTAATTTTTGTGTTTAAATCTGACTAAATGGACCACACATGAGGGTATTTTTATGGTTAAATCTAAACAAATTGACCCCACATGAGAGTAAAATCACCAAAATATCCTCATATGGGGTCTATTTTGTCAGATTTAACTACAAAAAATTAACTGAGTTAGGGCTAAAGGACATAATTTGCAAGGGTTTGCAAATATCGAGTACGTTTTCTATAATTATTGAAGATAAAGGACACAGTTTGTAATAAGTGACATACATAAAGGACGATTTTTGTAATTTACTCTTTATTTTATTCTTTTTCATGGTAGGATGATTAGGATTAAACTCTCCATCTTCTCAACCTATCTAGCAATCTAAATAAGGTCATAATTTCTCTGAATTTTTATGCCTGTTTACCATCAACAGCTGTCAAAAGAAATCTTTATAAAGGAAATCTTTAAAGGGAAATAAAATAAAATAATATTTTTTTTTTTTTTGTAAAGCAAAAGGCACAATTAACACAAGGTTCTTGAATATTCAAAGAAGAGTGGAGGTGGGTTGTTCAGTGAATATCCAATCATATTTACTATTAGACTGCATCCATTTATTACAAAGGTGAAAGCTTGCGTTTTTATGACTAGATAAATGCATATACAGGTGAGCATGTATACATACAGACAATACATTTATATGTCTTGATGTGACAATGAGTATATGCATAATGCATGTGACCCTTTAAACCATTTTTCTTCTTAAATGTCATAGAGAATGACATTTAATACAAATTTGGATTTAAATTTCCATGTCACATAATCTTATAAGTTATAAGAATAGTCAACAAAACGAGAGGAGGATGTCATAACAGATTGTTTTCTCACAAAATTGATTAATAACATTTATTTATATAGAAAAGCAAATGAAAGAATACGATAACTAACTGACACGGTTTTAAGTGGTTTAGGGCAGGGGTGGTCATCACTCACCACTCACTCATCATTCACAACATCCAGTCAAGTTCCGCCATGTCATCAACTGTTATTCCATCACTCACAACCTTTTTTAGTGGAAATGGTCATCACTCACAACACCCAACAATAAACCCTCATGTTCTCTCACAATTTCCATTTTTCACGGCGTGATAATTTCCACGCGTTATAACTATCACTCGTGATAGAGTATGGTGGCGGCGGTGTGCGTGATAGTTTCACGAGTGATGAGTGATCCATCACTCACCACCCCTCCTGCCCTTATAGAAAAGTTTGAAGATGAAAGAAAACGAAATGAAGTGTGTGCAATAGTTATTGTAAGCAGATACTTGCATTAGTTGATTCTAGTTTTGGAAGTGAGTGTGAACGAATGTTAAAAGAGTGGCTAAAACAAATGTAGACAAGACCAAGTGACTAATATGTTGTTGTTTGTTTGTCATCTTTGTCTTATTCTATGTATACATTCGTATTCCATGTTTTCTCGCTTGAAGGTCTTGTTAGTTGATTTTATACATTTCTAATTTTATTTTATTACATCAACTAATACATTTTACATAACACAGCCTAGTTTAAACTTTAAATATAAGATTTAGTGTGTAAAATTCACATATCTTGTGTAACATGTCACGTAACGTCCAAGTTTATATCTCATGATCATTATATTTTATAAACAAGTCCTTGCAACACTAGCCTATACAATCATTTATACATGCTAATAAACCAAATTACACTTGCTTTTTTTTTCCTTGGACATCCTTAAGAAAACGATGAAGAGACTTACGTGTCCATAAGATTCATGTTTCTATCTTTAGTGTCTCATTGTGAATGGTCTTAGATATGTTAGAATAAAGTTAAACTTAATTATGTTTATGTATTATATATATGTGATATGTATTCGAATTAGACAAGATATCTTATGTAAATTTAGTTGATAAGCGGGTGAACATTTAAACAACTGCCGGAGCAGTTTCCCCGCCATATCAACCGCCAAAAAAACTTATGTATATATATGACATTGCCGGCAACATGGTCTGGTATCAAGACAGTTTCCTACAACCGAAATTGTCCACTCAACCGTCCATATTCTGCACACTTTGTTTCTTTCGATATTCTCTCACTTTGTTTCTTTCGATATTCTCTGCACATTCCCAAACCAGAAACTATGTCTATCGAATCAATTCAAATCTACCGCTGCAAATATTTGGGTTCCCCAACATAGTGGTATCAGAGCCAATTCAGGGAATCGTGCAGAAATCAAACCAAACTCAACCACCCTACCATGCCAACACTGCACTGACGAGAAAAATGAGAAAGACAGACGAATCCCTCGCATGAGACTTTGCTATTACTGCCACTTAACGGGTCACCAAATTTACAATTGCAAGGCCAAAGAAAATGACGAAGCGATGCAACTGATAAAGTGGGCCATCAACACCGGGATTAGAAGACAGGAAGAAGATGTGCATTGCCAGAATGAGATGATTGTCACCGGCACTGAGGGTGGACAATGGGCAGACATCTGGTACGTAAATCCGACGTTCAATCATCACTTTACGGGTAATCTTAATGTTTTCAAAAGGGTGAAACACATGATGGGTGTAGAAACCAGATCTGGAATGAATAATTTTCTGTTTATAAGAGGGGTAGGGTGTGTGGAAATGAAGACTGGGAATGACACAATGAGAATACACAGTGTTTTCTATTCACCGGAACTTGACCGGAATGTTCTTAGCCTTGATCAATTAACTCTTTAAGGTTTCACGGTCAGGAAATCCGGTGACACGTGTAAGATATTTCCCATGTTTTCATCTTCGGTAGTGAATTCGGTAAACGAAGTGAGTGGGTTAACAAAAGAGGAAGAATTGGGTTTAAGTGAGAAACAAAGGTTGATTAGTATGTGTTCGGTAGATGATGAATTCAAAGAAATTTATTTGAATTCATATTTCGAAACATTAAATGTTTCAAATGATAATGAGAATGACTGGAGTCAGATGATCATAAGGGCACTAGAATTTCATGACTTTGCTGATTGCAAAGCTTTGCTAGATATGATTGATGATCGAGATTTCATATTCAAATACAAACATGATCTTGAAATAAAGTTTGAAGAAATGGTGGGTTGGTTTTTAAAGGAGAAGATGGGAATATCTTCAAGATCAATTCCCCCATTGTTGTCTGATGGAAGAAGGATAGACTTGCTTGGTTTGTATGTAATGGTGGAAAGAGACGGAGGCTACCGAAGTGTCACCGTTGATAATTTATGGCCGGCAATAGCGAAGGACCTGGGCTTCGAATATCAAGATGGAGACTTCATAAGAGTCATTTATGCCATGTAGTTGGACGTTTTGATATACTATTACAGGTTCAAATCCGTTCAAGAAAAGGTGCAGGATAAAGAGATGATGAATGAAGGAGAGAGTTCAAAAGCCGGCGATGAACAAGGAAGAAGAAAGAGTGCAGACCCGGTACCGGAGGATGCTGCATCAGAGCATTACGCTCTTTATGCCGGAAACAGTTGGGAAGGATCATGGAATCTGCACAAGAAACGCCGTCGGTTCAATTTCAACGAAGTTCGTAAAGCCGTGGATGAAGCCAATCACAGTGTTATGATGAATGCAGTAAAACATAATCTAATTTAAGGGGGATTATGTTAGAATAAAGTTAAACTTAATTATGTTTATGTATTATATATATGTGATATGCATTCGAATTAGACAAGATATCTTATGTAAATTTAGTTGATAAGCGGGTGAACATTTAAACAACTGCCGGAGCAGTTTTCCCGCCATATCAACCGCCAAAAAAACTTATGTATATATATGACATTGCCGGCAACATGGTCTGGTATCAAGACAGTTTCCTTACAACCGAAATTGTCCACTCAACCGTCCATATTTTGCATACTTTGTTTCTTTCGATATTCTCTGCACATTCCCAAACCAGAAACTATCTCTATGAACTCGAATCAATTCAAATTTTCCGCTGCAAATATTTCGGTTCCCCAACAAGATATGTAGCAAGTGAAAACTTGTGTCAAAATAAGATAAAATAATATATTTTATGTGTTACTATTGAATTTATGAGAAGTTGTTTGGTAGTAGAAGAATAACCAACATGAGAAGACTCTGTTGTCTCTGCATCTTTATCATGTCTCTTTTCAAAGAATTTAATGAAGACATCTTTTTTCTGTTCTTTTTTACCATCTTTTGACTTCAAAAGATTTAGCAAAAAAGATATTTGTCACAGGGATAACATAACAAAATAATTTGTGTCCAAACAAATAATGTGTTAAAACGTGTCACAAATGGTAGTTCATGTGAACCTTCCAACACCTTATCTCTAGCCTTTATCAAAAAACTAAAATAATGTGATTTAAGCATATATTACCATTATAACAAAAATCTTGTTTTTTTTTTTTATAATGCGATATGAGAGTTGTTTATAACTTAGAAGTCTTTGATTTTTTTCTTACCTGTAAATAGATAAATATAGTAAGAAAAATATCAAAGTTTTGTTAATCCTCCTTGTAATCCGAGTAAAATACTTTTTATCAATAACTTTTCTAAGATAACTTGATTAAAGTTTCTTCTTAATTATCGTTTTATCTTTAAACACCTCCAAAAGTACTTTGCGATAATGATGGTGCTACTTGTTTGTAACCCTTTGTTTAGCCTACAAAACAAGTTGAAGTTGGCTTTCATATTGTCCGGGAAAAAGTCGTGCAGAAGAAGTTACGGGTTAAGTTTGGCAAATCAACTTGTCCAAACTTCTACTTTTCAAGCTTGATGAATCTAGCTCCATGCCCTTTGTTTGTTGGCCCATGCTTCCAATCACGAACATACAAAACCAAAACCAAATACAAACGATTTGAAGACTAACACGTCTCATATTCTAATACATAACCTTGTATTTATACTAAACGTAAACTAATCCTAACCCAATTGGTACTCTATTTAATAATTAAATAAAATAACTAAATAAACCTATCTATTAAACATATTATTCAAATTATTTAAATAATATACCAAGCCATCTTTATCTTGAACCCAATTAAATTTTCAAGATAATCATCAAATCGGAATTATCCGCCATTCACCCCCTTAATTTTGATTTAGATCCGTTTCACATCCACACCGTTATCGACAACTCCAACTCATTGACCAAGTTTGACATCTCTCTTCTCAGGTCACCAGAACAACCCCGTTCTTAATCAATGATAAAAAAAACAAGCTTCCCGTTTCTACCGTTTTATTCTTTTCATGCTAGACATAACATGATTCAATGGCTTCCGCTTTGACGAATCTTCGTCGGCCCCTTTATCCGCAAATTCCAAACAGATATTTCTGCCAAAAGAACAACCTACACCGGTTACTCTGTTCTTATCCTAGTCTGGAAGAACCGGGTCTTGATCATACCTGGATTGAAAGTTGCTAATATGTGAAGCTCATCATTACTGATCCGACTGAATTGATCACATGTCACCATCGTTTTCCCAACGATACTCTTCGTGACAACCACTGACCCGAACCATCGTTCGTCATTAATACCAGGAAAGAACCCTCACCGTCACTAGTTCTTCACTGAACCATCGTGAATCGGCTATTTATCGCACTATCAATATATAAATTTTTTTTTAACCAATTTCATTAAACAATTCCTCTTTAGCTCATCTTTATGCTAGTATATGATTACCACCTACCAAGTAATCTTGTATTGGAATCCAAAGTCCATTGAAAAAAAAATAAAGAACCATAGTACTCAACAAAATTCAATTTTTGAACCACCCAAATTAGGATTATTCCACTGGATTTATTGTGAATCCCATTGAATGCAGCAAGTACAAACCTAACATGCAACCTTGCTAGTTTTTTTCTTTTACTATATACCTACACGTTGTTTGAAACCCATAATTTCATTAACACTTTCTCGTTTAATCCTTCTTCTCCGTCTTCTTCTTTTCTTTTTCTTTTCCAGACTATGATAATCAAACATAATTATTAAAGGGATAAACTTACTTGTCGATCCTTTATTCATCTTCGTCTCCCTTGGTTGAGTTCGCCTTAATAGATCTTGAACATGTGATCAATCGTTGATTCGACTTCTCTTTTTGGGATCTTGACCAAGCTATGATACCAATTGTTGGCCCAGGCTTTCAATCACGAACATACAAAATCAAACACAAACGATTTAAAGACTAACACGTCTTATATTCTAATACATAATCCTGTATTTATACTAAAATAAACTAATCCTAACCCAGCTCGTACTCTATTTAATAATTAAATAAAATAACTAAAGAAAGCTATCTATTAAACATATTATTCAAACTATTTAAATAATAAACCAAGCCATCTTTATCTTCAACCCACTTAAACTTTCAATATAATCATCAAATCAAAATTATCCTTCATTCACTCTCTTAATTGTGATTTGGATCCGCTTCACATTTGCACCGTCATTGACAACTTCAACTCCTTGACCAAGTTTGACATCCCTTTTCCCAGGTCACCAAAACAATCTCGTTCATGACCACCGATCAAAGAAAAAAAAACAAGCTCGTCGTGTCTACTTTTTTATTCTTTTCTTGCTAGACACGTTCAAAGCCTCTCGCTTTGACGAATCTTTTCCGTATGTTTATCCTTAAATTCAATTGGATACTTTGCCAAAAGAAAAACCTATACCGGTTACTCCATTCTTATCATTGTCTGAAAGAACGAGGTCTTGATCATTCCTGGATTGAAAGTTGCTAATACGTGAAGCTCATCACCACCGATCCAAACTGAACTGATCACATGTCACCATCGTTTTCCCAATGATACTCCTGGTGATACCCGCTGACCTGAACCACCATTCATCGTTAATAACATTAAAGAACCCTCACCGTCACTAGTTCTTCACTGAACCACCGTAAATTGGCTATTTATCGTCCAACTAATATCAACAAAATTCACCAATTTCAATGAACAATTCCTCATTAGCTCCTCTGCATACTAGTATGTGATACCACCTACTCCGATACTCTTGTATTTGAATCCAAAGTCCATTGAAAACAAAGAAAGAACCATAGTATTCAACAAATTAAATTTTTGAACCACCCAAATTATGATTATTTCATTGGATTTATGGTGAATCCCATTGAATGCAACAAATACAAACCCAACATGCAACCTTGCTAATGTTTTCCTTTTTTTCTACACCGACACGCTTTTTGAAACCCACAATTTCATTAACACTTTCTCGTTCAATCCTTCTTCTTCTTCTTCTTCTTCTTCTTCTTCGTCTTCTTATACTTTTCTTTTCTTTTTCCGACGACGATAATCAGACATAATTATTAAAGGGATAAACTTACATGTCGATCCTGTAGGTCCCTCGGAGGATGAGGTCAAACCTTATCCTTGTTATGTTTAACACACTAGCAAGTGCGGAATCCAAGCTAGAATGCAAACCGGTAGTTTATATGAGAACACAAGCTACAAAGAGAAAGGTAGACACACGAGATATCAAAGTTTTCTCTTGTATTTCAGTGGACACGGTTACAGCCCTTGACCCAACTGAAAATATGCTCTCTACCAGACTAAGTTCACTCACATCTCACACACTTTGAAGTGAACACATTACATGAGTATATATATCCATCACAGCTCGTCTGGTCGAAGGATCAGATAGCCTGATCGAAGGATCATCTATCGATCTGAAACCTATCGAAGGATCCACATATACCTCGAAGGATGATATCCTTCGAGGTCCATCTATATCCATCGAAGGTTTATCCTTCGAGCTCATCGAAGGATATAAACAATCCTTCGATGACTCATCCTTCGACACAAACATCTTACAAACAATGTGCTAACTGTTTGGCCAAGTCAAACCAGGAGGATGGTTGACTTGGTCAAACTTACATCGAACACACATATTAACAAACCTAAGACGTAAACCAGACTAACACAAGACATCGTTTTGTATCATGACAAAATACAGACAAAGTACAGACACAAGTGCACCAACAAACTCCCCCTTGGCTGTAGCTTTGTCTCGATCTTCGTGTCTTCAAGTCTTTGACGTCCTTTCAAGTCTTCAATGTCGGAGGATCTTTAAAGTCTTCACGTCTTGAAAGCAGAAAGTGTACCAACAAACTCCCCGTTTCAAGTAGGAAGTGTGTTGACAAACTCCCCCTTAACACAAGCTCCCCCTTGAGTTATGCTCGTGAATGTCTTGATCTTTACAACTTGAGATCTTTGTGGTGTTGATGATGGCCAGTAGCAACTCGATCATCTTCATCATTTGAGTGCCTTCACGTCGTGTCTTCATTCCAAAGCTTGTCATCGACCATGTTCTCCTTGCCTTTAGAATCTGCACATGCAAGAAATCTAAACGCGTAATGAGAACAACTGCTTGGAACATCATAAGCAAACGACACACATGTGACCATTGTTCAATCAATCACCGTCTGACAGTTTGAAAGTTTAACAAATTGTTCAGTTTTAGGTTTTTAACTTCCAAAACTTGCAAATTTCGACCGTTTATGAAGAATCAGTCGTTTCGGTTTTCAATCAGGTTTCAGGTAACGAAGACTCGAGATCCAACATCGTACAATCGAAAATAAGACAGAAATAAAATCTTTTTGGCTTTTAGAAGTTTATATTAAAACACACCTAAAATCTTTTTGGACTTTTTGAATATTTCAAATGTAAAGACTGAAAGCAGTAAATAGATATATACAAAGATGCAGAAACTGAAAGCATTAAATAAATATTTACAGACATTCTTTTTGCGAGTTTCGAGGGTAAGAGAATCATATCAGTGTACGGTCATGCCAAAACGCTCTTGTTGTTCTCTTAGTTAACATTAAGATAAGCATCCTATAACAATTATCGGTATTGTTGTCCACTTAAGCTCAACTTATCAGATGTAATCATGGCGCGGGGATACGTTAAGGTATGATTTATACTTACCGACCGGTGTTCATCCACATCACGACACATTCCCGTATCAAGGCATGCACGAGAGTTCATCTTACCGGTGAGTATACCGATTATCATCTGTTTGACCGTATATGATGTGAGAAACTCACTTATTTTGATTGAAAACAAGCCCTATGTGATAAAATCACTTATTGATGAGGAACTTGATTTTCATATGCATGAGGGCACAGGAGCAAGTCCGTGAACAGGTCAGTACTTTCGTACAGCAGAGAGACGAACTTGACTCCCGGATAAATGTGATATATTATCACTTATTTGATGGGACATGTGATTGTTGATCACTTATTGAGGTCGAATGCAGTATGTACACGTATGTATGGTATCATGGAAGATCTAGACTTGCGTCCCCGTTATTTTATCGGTAAAAGATACAACCATGATACCCAGATGATAAGCAGCATAAAGACCGAATATCTCAGAACCTCGGCAATCTCTCAAACGAAATTTCGGTACTAAGACCATATGCCAATGAATGGTTCCCACCTGGTCTTCAGTCGATTTAAGGTTTATATCACCCTGCACACTTTAAAATGATTGTGAGCCTACCGATACATCTTATATAGAGCTGCTTATCATTTTTCATTTAAGGTTTAAAGAGGTTTAGACAGACCACTGATGTACTATCATTTTCTCTTTTGCTCGCCAGGAAACTCATTTTTGCTTTTCTAATGTTTTTGTGTTTTTGAAATTTTTCGATGTTTTTGGTTTTTCAAATTTGGATTTACTCCCCCTAAAATCAACAAACTAAGATAAATTTAAAACACAAAGGTATTTACAAAAATGATTTTCCGATGTTGGTTTTACTCTTGCTTGACCTTAATGCCGTTTACCAATAATAAATGGTCAAATCTTGATTTGTCAAATGCTTTGGTAAAAAGGTCGGCACGTTGGTCATCGGTGTGGACGTAAGCAACATCGATTAGCCTTTTCTCAAAGCAATCACGTATGAAGTGATACTTAATTTCGATGTGCTTAGTCTTTGAATGCTGCACAGGATTTCTAGTGATCTGTAAGGCAGCAGAATTATCAACGTAAATAGGAGTAGTTAGGAATTCAAAACCGTAGTCTCGCAATTGTTGTTGGATCCATAGGACTTGGGAGCAACAACTTGAGGCAGCAATGTATTCAGCTTCGCATGTTGATGTAGCTACACAGGTCTGCTTCTTGCACTGCCATGTGACTAGGCGATTTCCCAAAAACTGACATCCAGCCGTTGTGGATTTGCCGTCGATTTTGCATCCGCCAAAATCAGAATCACTGAATGCGATCAAGTCAAAGTTATTATCCCTAGGGTACCATAGACCGGTGTCAGGGCAACCCTTCAAATAACGAAAAATCCTTTTTACAGCTGCAAGATGTGAGGCCTTCGGGTTCACTTGATATCTGGCAAGCAGGCACGTTGGGTACATTATATCTGGTCTTGATGCTGTGAGGTACATAAGAGATCCGATCATCGCGCGGTAGTATGAGGGGCTAACAGCTTCACCCTTCAAGTCTGGATTAATTCCGTGATTTTGCGGCAATGGGGTACCGATGGGCGTTGCGTCAGACATCTGGAACCGGCTCAAGATGTCACCAACATATTTAGTCTGATGGATGAATATCCCAGACTCAGTTTGTTGCACTTGTAGGCCCAAAAAGTAGGTCATTTCCCCCATAGCACTCATCTAGAATTTATCCTGCATAATACGCTCGAAATTCCTACACAAAACATCATTAGCAGAACCAAATATAATATCATCAACGTAGACCTGTACCAGTAGAAGATCTCCATCTTGTTCTTTGATGAAAAGAGTACAATCGATAAGACCTCTGCGAAATCCATTCTCCAGCAAATAATTAGATAAGGTTGCGTACCAAGCTCGCGGTGCTTGATGTAGACCATAGAGAGCTTTGTTGAGCAACCAAACCCGATCAGGATGGATAGGATCTTCAAACCCAGGAGGCTGTTCGACGTACACCTCTTCTTCCACCACACCATGTAAGAATGCACTTTTCACGTCCATCTGGTATACCTTGAAACCTTTGAATGAGGCATAAGCCAGAAAGATCTGAATTGCTTCCAGACGTGCAACAGGTGCATAGACTTCGTTGTAGTCAATCCCTTCTATCTGACGAAAACCTTGAACGACTAGCCTTGCTTTGTTTCGAATAACGACTCCACGGTCATCCTTTTTGCATTTAAACACCCAACGGGTACCAATCTTCTTGTAACCAGCAGGTTTCTCTACGAGTTTCCAGACACCAAGCTTCTGGAATTGTTGCAATTCTTCCTGCATCGCTTCAACCCAAGAGTTATCTTTCAAAGCTTCTTTCCAAGTTCTTGGCTCTTCCTGTGAGACATAACACGCGAAAGACCAATCATTTTGTTGACCAGATTCTCTAATCGCCGCATACAAGCCTGCATTGTTGTTGTTTCGCAACATGTTTCTTGTTTGAACGCCACTCTGTACATTTCCGATGATGTTTTGTTGAGGATGGGTATTGTGAATCCTTGTTTCTGGATTATCTTGAACTGGAATGTTTGTACCCAGATTGTTGAGATTGAGATCAACAACCAATTCAATGCCCGGAATTGACGAAGAGGATGATGCAGTAGCTTCAGCTGTTCTAGGAGCGTCCACTGGAGGTGTACCCTCTGAAGTACCATGAACTGCTGTTATTGGAGCTTCTTGATCTGCATCGAGAAATTCATCATCCTCTGAAGATTCGTTCAATTCGGTAGCATCGTGAAAATCCTCATTGTCGAGAGCATTATTGTTCACTGAAGATGGTTCTTGATTGACAATAATTGGACGAACCAACGGTGAATCTGTTGCATTGTCACTCTCGAAAAACATCCTTGCTGCAGCATTTTCTTCAACTGCTTTAACATTGATCGAATTGAAAAAGTCGTCGTACTCAAACATCCAAGGCTGACCAGGACATTTGACTGGTAAAGTGTGCCTTTGTACTCTGACTTCAGACCATTCCTCGACCCTTTTAGTCTCTAGATTACAGACACGTAAGTTAGGGGTGGCATACCCAAGAAAGTATCCGTCAATTGCTTTAGCCCCAAACTTTCCATTAGGATCGATTATTGTACATGGAGCTCCAAACGGTTCAAGATATGACAAATCTGGTTTCCGTTTGTTAATAAGCTCAAAGCAGGACTTGTTGTGCCTTTTGACTGTAAGGACTCGGTTCAACGTATAACATGCAGAGGCCACAGCTTCAGTCCAGAATGGAATCGGCAATTGTGACTCTACCAACATAGTCCTAGCAGTCTCGATCAATGTGCGGTTCTTACGTTCAGCGACGCCATTCTGTTGAGGAGTATAAGCTACACTAAATTCGTGAAGAATACCTTTTGAAGTGCAAAACTTCGCCATGGCATGATTTTTGAATTCAGTACCATTGTCGCTACGTATCCGCCTAACCTTCAACTTATATAGATTCTCAATCTGAATGATCAAGTTTTTGATAATACCGAAGGTTTCGCTCTTGTGTGCCATGAACGCCACCCAAGAAAATCTTGAATAATCATCAGTTATCACGAGGCAATATTGATCATTCCTAATACTTTTGTGCTTGACAGGACCGAACAAATCCATGTGCAAACGTTCAAGAGGAACAACCACCGTGTTGATTTTCTTTGTAGGGTGTCGCTTCTTCGTTTGTTTTCCTTTCTGGCACGAGACACAGACGTCTTGAAGATGGAAGTTTTTAAGGGGAACACCATTCACTAATTCATTTGACACCAAATGATTCATTTTGCGTAAGTGAATGTGACCCATTCGTCTGTGCCAAGAGATTGAGTCTTTTTCTGTGGCTTTAGAAACGAAACAAGTTGCTTGTGCAGACGTTGTGATAGCTTGGCTCATATCAAGGACGTACAAGTCATTTATATTTGGGGCAGATAAGAGAATCCATTCTTTCGGAATTTTGAAGCCGGGTTTCAGCACATAACATCCATTTGCATCAAAGTGTACTGAAAACTGCTTATCACAAATTTGAGAAACACTAAGAAGATTGTGATCAAGTTGTTGTACGAAGTTGATCTTATCAAAGCTAACAACCCCGTTGGAAATCATTCCTTCACCCGTAATATATCCGCCTTTATCTCCAGCAAAAGCAACATAACCTCCTCTAATAGATTTGACGTCGTAGAGAAGCTTCATGTCGCCTGTCATGTGCCTGGATGCCCCACTATCAACAATCCAATGGCTACTGATAGTTCCTCCTGGAACACCCTGCACATGAACTCACTTGATTAGTTGGAGATGGGGACCCAAGCCATTGTGGTCTTGGGTCTTCCATTTTCATCAACAACAATAACTTCTATTCTTTGATGATTCATAAATTGTGATGGTCCCTCTGAACTTGTGGTCAATTTAGGTTTCCATGTCTGTTGAGTTTTACCAGTTTGATTGTTTGAAATTTTTGAAATTTTTGAGTTTTCTGGCTTAATTGAAACAGATTGTTTTCGAACCATATCAGTTTTAAGTGCCTTTTCAATCACCTTGACTTGTTGGCGTTTCTGTTTCTTTTCCCTTTCTCTTACAAGTCGGGGATCTTGTTTTACAGAAACAGATCGCTTTTGGTGATTGCGTTCACGGGGATCATCATCCTTTGCTTTCAACTTATGAAGATACGGACAATTTCGAATTATGTGTCCAATTTCACCACATTCAAAACATGATCTTCGTTCAACAAACCCCGAAGTATCATGTGATCGTCTTGCCGATGATGAACTTTGTGATCCCGAGGTACTAGGTTTTGAACTGTTTAGTTCATTTCTTTTCATCACTGTTGCTTTCTTGACAAAATCTAAGTTAGATTGGTTTTCAAACGTTTCAATTTTGTCCGTTCCCCTAGATTTCACAAAGTTCACCTTCTTGTTCTTCTTTTGGGTCTGTTTCTTCTGACCCTGAGTCGGTGATTTTCCTTTAGGTTTGGCATGATTTTGTTGTTTTTGTACTGTTGGTAATTTTTGATTGCCATACTGTTTTCGAACTTCGGCCTTTGGAATCGGAGGACACTGTGTTACCGTAACATGTGATCCTGTGTTTCCCAAAAACTTACTTGTCGAATTTTCAAAGACTTTACTGATTAAAGATTGATTAACATTCTTAATAGGAAAATCTTTGTCTGAATAAATTTTATCATCACCAACAAGAGTGTACAGCAAATCCACACTCTCCGACTCTTTTGCAGACGAGGACTCAATTGCAACAGTCTTAGCGGGTTTTGCAGGAGGATCACAGAGAATATGATTCTCGAGAGGTATGTCCTCTTCTTTGATCACCGCATCAGACTTTGCTGAATCAGTATCATCAGATTCATCATCAGAAGAATCAGCATCCTCAACAACAACTGGAGGATCCTGATTTTGTTCAACAGAAGACACAAATGTATCTGTATCTGCTGACACATCTGAATCTGACGATACTTCTTTCTTGTATCCCAGTCCTGTTGCAAATTCATTGACATCCAAAGGAACAGATGGTTCAAAGTGAGTTCTATATTCCTCATCAGGCATGGCATCATAATTGTTTCTCACGGGTGGTGGACATTTCTTATATCCAATGCATGTGACATCCCGTTTCTCTTTCTGAACATCTATGATGTGATCCAACACATAACTGGAGCTCAAATAACTGTCTAGCTTAAGTTGGATCGCCTCACTTTCAGTTTTGACACAGGCCATTTCTTTTTGCATTACCTCAAGACGAGTTATATACAAGTTAATGTCAGTTTGTTTTCTGGAAACCATTTTAGTTAACTCGGTTTTATCTTTCTTTAATTTTTCAATTACCGATTTAAACTCTTTTTCATGATTTTCATAAAACATGTTGGCTTCAGTGCACTTCGAAAGATCCACAGTTAACTTCTGATTGTGAATGAATGTCACATCATATTTTTCTTGCAAAGCCTCGTGTTTGCTTTGCAATTCACACCACTTATCATTCAATGAAACATGTTTGTCTTGCAAGTCAAACAAACTAGCTTGTAAAGCATCATGTTTGCCTTGCAACTCAGACATGTTTGCCTCTAAATCAGCACATTTAACACTCAAACTATCACAATTATCACAAATAACAGCAGTGGGTTCATCGACACATACCTGACTTGATGAACTGTCGACATTAGCCATAAAGGCTGAATGGAGAGAAGACGAAGAATAAGCAGCTTGATCCACCAAAATAGATCTTCTTTCAATTCCTGCTGTAGCTTCTTCCAAAAGCTCATCAATATCTGCATCGACTGACGCACTTGATGTCTCATCCACATGATCATTGCCTGAAGTGGAGGATTCTTCATCTGAGCTTCCACTATAACCAGAACTGTCTTCATCTTCAGAAGATTCATCACCATTGGTGGAAGATTCTCCACCACTGGCGTGCTTAAGATCCTTGACAACCTCAGCAAAACACGCTGTTCCATCTGGAGCATCACTTCCCAACTGAAGTGACCAATCACAACCTTCATCTACTTGAACCACAAGTGCCTGGTTGGCATTTGATGGTCCTGCTTGGCTTTGGTTGTTGACCGGTATCAACGTACGCACATTATTCCTGTTCTGGTTCTGCTGGTTGCCTTGGTTTCTGAAAGGATTCTGGTTTCCATGCTGAGCTGGTCTTGTGCATTCCCTTTTGAAATGACCCCGTTCACCACAGTTAAAGCACTTTACAGCTTGCTTGTCGAACCCATACTTGGTGTCTTTCTTGCTTTCCAAGCTGGTTCTGCCAGTTCTTTCCATGAAATCCTTTGCTCTCCTCACAGCACTTGCAAAGGCCCATTTGATATCCATCAAATCCATCTCTTCCTTATCAATCTGCTGATAGTCTTCTTGTGTCAGATTAATGTTCCCAATCTGACCTTCCACTAACCCACAGTATGCACTCACCAAAGTGTTTAGAAGCTCCATATGTTCTTTAGCTACTTCAACACTGACTTTAGAGAAACTTGAGGTGTCGAGCCGTACTGTATTTGGCTTTGATTGCTGACTAGCAGATGATGTGCTTCCATAACATGCTTGCTGTTGAGGAGGAAGTGGATTCCCGTATAAATCTGTTGGTCCGGTAGATCGAACAGGTAATGGATTTCCGAACATATCAGTTGCTCTGATAGGTCGTTGGCTTTGCTGTTGTGGTACTGGTTGAGGAACTGGTTCAAGCGGATTTCCATACATGTCTGTTGTTGGAGGAGGCTTGACCGGAACTTGGATAGGATTGCCATACATGTCAGTGCTAGACACAAACGCTGTTTGAATTGGAGCGTGTGAAGAAGGTTTTGTAGAAGTGCTAGAAGTTCCATAATACATTTCAGGATTTTGTGGCACTGGAACTCTTTTTGCCTTGAGAGTTTCTTCCTGATTCTTGTTTTCCAGGAGTTGAACAAAGTCATTGAAGTTTGTTGTAGCTAAAGTGCCATTGTACTTCATGATTTCCAAGAAAGTATTCCATTGAGGTGGCAGTGCATCTGCAAACTTTTTCACTACCTCTGCTGAAGTTGTTACAACCCCAATATTTGCCAATTCAGTCAGCAAATGATTAAATCGACTTGTCAAATCTCCTAAAGATTCATTCTCCATACAAGTAAAACCATCAAACTCTTTCTTTAGCATGTCTTTTCTCAATTGACGTGTCGCTTCATTTCCTACGCCCCTTATCTTCAATGCGTCCCACAACTTCTTCGTTGTTTTGAAACTGACAAATTGATGATAAATATCTTTGCTTAACGCCTGAGTAAGAATGGCATACGCTTTCTTCTCTAAGTTATAGACCTTCTTCTGATCTTCCGTAAGATCGGCAAACGTAGCAGCAGATGAAGCGGCAACCTCTATTGTTTGATCAAAATCTGTGATGAAACGCAACCACAATTCTGTATTTTGACCAAGGACGTATGTATGAAATCTATCAAACCATCCCGGATATTCACTTAAGTGCATCAACTTTGGAGGCCTATTCAAACTTCCCGTTTCACTCTCGCTTAACAAAATGCTTTGAATACTTGGAGTTTGATTTGATACGAATGCCCATTGACCGGTAGATATAGCATTAGCTTGCGAAGATACAGGTACGGGAGATTCGGCCCATGCAGGAGATAAACTGGTATTTCTATACTTTCCCGAATCCGGAGCCGGAGTACCATAATACATTTATGTATTTATCGGAGTACCCCACATCGAATTCATTTTTGATCAAGAAAATTGTTACACTAGTTCTCTCGGGTTCTCCTTGTTAACAACCAACCAGCCGAAGGATCCCTGATCGAAAGACGAGAAAAACACAAACTTGTTAAACTTAAACAGACTAGGATCGAAGGATCAATACTTGTTCGAAGGATCAACAGTGTTCGAAAGATCACTGTTGAATTTCGAACAATGATTTTGAAGGATTCTCCAATCGAAAGATCCTTATCTTTCGAACCAGAACTGTAGATCGAAAGATTTATCGTTCGAAAAGATTCCTTGGATCGAAGGATAAGTCACAGACTTCGAAGGATGTTCGAAGGATGATTATCTATCGAACTTCCTTTGATCGAAAGATGATCTTTCGACTTCGAAGGATATCCTTCGATCTGTACTGACACAGTTGACAAAAGTGACAGGTTGGTGAAAAAGGTGATTGGTTGGTAGAAAGCTTTCGGCAGAAGGTATGCTCAGACCATACCTTTCACCAAACCAGGATTTGACTAATAAAATATTACTGAAAAGGAAGGTTCTTATCCAGAAAAACCGGTCACCGGAGTAAGCCGGAATTTGGCCGGAAATTACCAAACTTCTTAAAAACAAGTTTTTAAGTTACCCAACCCGTCCTTTAACACACCAGGTTAGTATAGAACACGTTTTTATGTCAAGAAATGCGAGAAAAACACTAAAAATGGGTGCTAAACCATGTGAGTTTTGTCCAAACACTCCAAAGTCTTGTATAAACTCGGTTTTTAACAAGGAAAAGAGCCACGGCTCTGATACCACTTGTAGGTCCCTCGGAGGATGAGGTCAAACCTTATCCTTGTTATGTTTAACACACTAGCAAGTGCGGAATCCAAGCTAGAATGCAAACCGGTAGTTTATATGAGAACACAAGCTACAAAGAGAAAGGTAGACACACGAGATATCAAAGTTTTCTCTTGTATTTCAGTGGACACGGTTACAGCCCTTGACCCAACTGAAAATATGCTCTCTACCAGACTAAGTTCACTCACATCTCACACACTTTGAAGTGAACACATTACATGAGTATATATATCCATCACAGCTCGTCTGGTCGAAGGATTAGATAGCCTGATCGAAGGATCATCTATCGATCTGAAACCTATCGAAGGATCCACATATACCTCGAAGGATGATATCCTTCGAGGTCCATCTATATCCATCGAAGGTTTATCCTTCGAGCTCATCGAAGGATATAAACAATCCTTCGATGACTCATCCTTCGACACAAACATCTTACAAACAATGTGCTAACTGTTTGGCCAAGTCAAACCAGGAGGATGGTTGACTTGGTCAAACTTACATCGAACACACATATTAACAAACCTAAGACGTAAACCAGACTAACACAAGACATCGTTTTGTATCATGACAAAATACAGACAAAGTACAGACACAAGTGCACCAACAGATCCTTTATTCATCTTCGTCTCCCTTGGTTGATTTCGGCTTAATAGATCTTGAACATGTGATCAATCATTGCTTCGGCTTCTCTTCTTCGGATCTTGGCCAAGCTTTGATACCAATTGTTGGCTCAGTCTTCCAATCACAAACATACAAAACCAAACACAAAGATTTGAAGACTATCACGTCTCATATTCTTTGTATTATTAAATTCAACTCGACAAATAATACTGAATACATAACCATGTATTTATGCTAAACATAAAATAATTCTAAACCAACTCGAACTCTATTTAATAATTAAATAAAATAACTAACTAAACCTATTTATTAAACATATTATTCAAACTATTTAAATAGTAAACCAAGTCAGTTTTATCTTGAACCCACTTAAACTTTGAAGATAATCTTCAAATCAGAATTATTGTTAAACAAATCGCCAATGAAAACGAAATTTATGATGCCTATTAGAGGCAAATTTTCCAACATCTTGAAAAAATATAACATATTTGCGAATATTGATATATTTGGCCTTATTTCATATAGTTCACGTAAAACATCTCCTTCACAATATTTAATAAGTTAATGACACTTCCAAATAATAAAGAAACAGACTAAACAAACAAGAAAATTAAAGTAAAATAATATGGTTTTCTTAATTGAAAAAGCAGGAAACCATATGCAAGTTGGCTAGCAATAACATGTTCTACTGTCTTTGGTTCGCCTATCAATTTCAACTAATTCTCCACACTTTCGACCAAAATAAAAGTTGAATATAAGTCAACTGGGATCCCCCACGCTTCAATTTGTGACATTGAAGTGACTAATTGTTCATGCGTGTGTTATGTTTGTTTGAACTATGTTTTTTTATGTTTCCTTGAAGCATAAACGTCTTTATAAAATTACTTAGAAAGGACATAACGATACCAAAGTTTTTGTTAATCACTCACTTTGGTTGGAAAGTAACTTGTACACCATTGTTGCTAAAAAATATTCATACATATATAGTAGAACCTAACATATTTTGATGACGGTTCCTCTATCGCATTCGTTCTTCCATAGCTTATATGTACATGCAAAAATGATAAGACCTGTCACAGGAGAGGTGAAAGATGACTCAAAAACAAAAATTAGTTAAGTGAACATTCGCCCTAAAAGGCCAGGTCAGGCAAAACCTTAACATCGCAAATGGGGAAACTAGGAGTTCTGGTTACCAATCCGGTCCATGGATCCTCCCAACTAAAAAATAAGTTGAATGATTCTTGGATACATTTCCAAGTTGAAGGTTTCCAAATTCTTAGGGTTTTGGTTTAATTAATTACTCCGCAAATCGCCGTTGAAAATTAAGTGAACAAAGTGTATTCAAATCATCTACTATTTTGATTTTAACATATTGAAAAAAACTTTTAAAAGAGAATATGACATATAATAGTAGATTTTAAGGTGGGTGGATAGCTTTTCATTATATAAATGTTATATCATTGGCTAATATTACTCATTAGTCACAAATTAACTTTTAAAAAGCTTGCAACTTGTTACTGTAATATAAATTAAAAAAAAAAAACCACGAAGCTCACCTTGTTAGTGCGATATAAAAAAACTATGAAGCTCACTTGTAAAATATAGCATAGAATATTTAAATTAAACAAGCACCAAATCTTAAAACATTAAAACCAATTCCTCATATTCAAAGTCAGTCAATTATTTAATATTAATATCTTTTCACTTCGTTTATATTACTGTATAAAAAATAAATTTATATATTTACATAAATAATTTTAATATGATTTAGATATTTTTAGTGAAATATATATAGTTTATTTTATAAAATCTGTCATTTAATAATACAAAACATATTATAATAAAATACACAGGCGGCTCAAGTGCTCAATCAACCATTAAAAATCTAGTACCATTTCCAAATTTCATTGTTACAAAACAATCCTCTCCTATTAAGTTGCAAATATTCTCACAAAACATTATATAATCCGTTACAAGTATTTAGTTTTGTGACATTACATAAATTCAAAACACTTATCTATATCTGTTCTTTATGTTTTTATTTTCTGTATATACTTCAATATCAAGACACGGTAAAGACCAAAGCAATATTAAATGTAGACCTAATTCCACCGATTTATGTAATTAAGCACAACAGATTTACTAATTAATTAGGTATAAATAGATTAGGCAAAAAAACAAATGATGCCTAATCAGGCATGGTAAAAATAGATTACTAATTAAACAAGTATACTTCAATCAAACGTGGTAATTATTATATAATGCAATTAAAACATGATAAGTAAATGAAACACAGTTCTTAATTCATAGTTGAATTATCATAAAACAAAGATTCAAATCTAAAAACTTTATTTAAATGATGATTAGGTGAGTAATTAAATTATTATATTATAAAGTGAGTTAAAGTGGAGAGTGTTTTATTCTTCTTTATTTAATTGTTAATAATTTGTTATCCACCGACGGATCCTTTGTAATAGAATTAGGCTTGCGAAAGACCTTCAACTAATATCGGCCAAATCCACCAATGTAAATAGTAAATTTTTGGGCCAATTTAGTCAGACAAAGTGACGTCATTATAAGTATGTTTTTCATTTTATTTGTCCATTTGGAACCATGTGATGAAAAAAGAGTTACAAGTTACAAATTCCCTTTTTTAACGATGTGAATGCGACAAACAAACCATTGCAAGCTGTAAAGAGGTTTATAATCTTAATCCCGTTTTCCTTTTTTATTTCCCTTTTTAAATCCAACCTCTTTCATCTTCTTCTTCAACCTCGCAAGCACTAAAATTGTAAAAAAAAAAAAAAAACACCTAACTACGCAAATGTTGAGTTAATTTAAACTTCTTTTTTCTTTGTAAGTAATAAATAATGTTTAAAACTCATACCGTTTTAAATTAATAGCGGAACATAATCGCTTGTTCGCGAGCTCACATAATTTATACTATTTGTTTTTACCTAATCCATTTTAGTTCCTTGGATGAATGTTATGAATCCGTCATTGGGTGTTGGCTTGTTTTAAGCAATTGTGGAATATTTGAAACTAAAAAAGTGCTTATATTTTAGTTTGTGATGGTTTTAGTTTGTATTTTAAACGTCCTATTGAGTATAAAGATGATGAGATTTATTATCACACATTTAAGCATGCTTTTGGCCTCCTTGCTAGTTAGGCTGCACGGTATGGCCTGTCCCCCCACCCTGTCTCGGTCCGGCGCCGGTGTCGACCCATCCCCCTGTCCCCGTCTTCAACGTCAAGAATCGGACGTCCAGGACGATCCAACATGGTGGGCCCCCTTTGTTTCTGATTTGTACATTAGACTTCAATACTTGTACATAGGGCATATAAATTAAAAAAAAATAAAAAAATGGTGGGGTAGGATCATCCTCCCATACCCTCTAGTTTTGTGGGATGGACCATCCTTGGGAGGACTATGATGTGGCGCCTACGTGGCGGATCATCCTCCCTTGGAGGACCATCACCATACCCTCTAGCCTTATGGTAGTGAGATTTGTTGATAGGATTCACCCGCAACAACCCGAAAATGCAACAAGATTCAAGTTGAAGGGCAAAACAAGAAAGTATTGATTGTAAAATATGTTAAGTCTGATTGAATTTTACGAATAGTAAGTAAGTTGAATAATTTATGAGGTTAGATAATAATAATAATAATCTAACTGTATTTTAACAAAATTTGTTACTATGACCCATACCAGCAATCGGCTTATTTCTTTTTCAGTCAATTCTTATAAATTATAA